>PVJX010036099.1:0-17791 GCA_004027295.1 Dolichotis patagonum
ATAAATACATGAAAAAATGTACGAAATCACTGGTCATTCAAGAAATGCAATTAAAAAAACACTGAGATTCCATCTCATCCCAGAAAGAATGACTGTCATCAATAAATCAACCAGTAACAAATTCTACAGGGACTGTCGGGAAAAGGAACCCTTTGAAGTAAGTGGGAGAGTAGAATGGTAAAATCACTGTGGAAATCAATGTGAAAATGCCTTTAAAAACCTAGAATTAGAAGTCCCAATCCACAACGTTATTATCCTTCTGGGTATCTTCCCAAAAGAGATAACAACATCATACTACAGTGACATATGTTCACCCATATTTATAGCAGCACAATTTGTAATAGTTAAATCTTGGAAACAACCCACATGGCCATCAACCAAAGAATGGATTTTTAAAATGTGGCATTTTTTATACAGTAGAGTAGTACTCAGCCATAATGGAGGATAAACTTGAGACATTTATAGGTAAATGGATGCAACTTGAGGCCATACTCATAAGTGAAGTAAATCAGACTCACATGTACAAACGTCATATTGTCTCCCTTGTGTGAGAAATTGCAAAAGTAAAATAGGTCTAAAATATAAAATAAGTATTGTGAAATGGGAAGAAACTGTTCAAAAGGAAAAAGGAACTAGGAAGGGTAAAAGGGGAAAGGACAGTAAGGAAAACGGGAAAAATGCAAGTCAGTCATACTATTAGCATCATTAAAAAGGAAGATTTGTGCTAATATCAATTGGAGAAATTTTTATGTCCATATTTTGTACTCTGAACAACTAAAGATAACAATATGTACTGTACTAAATACTGTTAATCTCTGGTTTTAATAAGAAATTGTTTTACCTTTCTTCCATAAAATAAAAAAATAAAAAGTATTTTCCTGGGTATAGAAATCTAGCTTGTCAAGCTATTGTTTTTTGTACATTAGACCTATTTTCTTCCATCTTTTTGCTTTCGTGGCCTCTAATGAAAAATCTGCCATCTTTATGCTTTGCTTTGCATATAATATGACTTTTTTCCTCTAGCTATTTTCAAGTTTCTCTCTTAAAGCACTAAGTTTTAAGCAATTTGACTATATGTGTTGTTGCTGTTTTTTCATATTCCTTGTGTTTTGGCTCTGTTGAGGTTTTGAAAACTGAGTACACTTAGTTCTTATCAAATTGGAATTATTTGGCTATTATTCTTTAAATAGTTTTACCTGCCCTCTCCCTGTTCATTCAGAAATTCTAATATATGTAAATTTGGCTGCCTGAAACAGTCAAGAACACTTTGACATGCTGTGCTTTTTAATTTTATTTTACTTTCATGCTGTGTTTCATTTTAGATATTTGGTATTGTTGTGTCTTCAAATTCATGGATTTTTTCTACTGAAAAACCTAATCTGCCATTATTCCTATCCAACACATTTTATCTCAGACATAGTTTTCATCTCTAGAAGGTCTATTTGGGTTAATTTTTCTATCTTTAAATTTCTGAACATATGAATTCTATTCATAATGATTTTCTAATGCCCCTGTCTCCAAATTCTAACATCTATGGCAATTCTGATACAGTTTTGTTAATTGATGAGTGATTGATTTCATGAGTTCTGATTGAATTTTCCTACTTCATTGCACTGATGGTAATTTTCAATTAGTTACTGGGCTTTTTGACTTTTCCTTGTTGAGAGTTTGGTTTTTCATAATTTTTTAAAACTTTGTATGGTATAGTTAATTGACTTGAAAATAGTTTGATCCTTTCTGGTCTTTCTGTCAAGATTTGGTAGGTAGAATCAGATAAGTACCAAGTCTAGGGGTTATTATTTTTTTCTATTCAATCAAGAACTCATATTTACTCTACCCACTACCTCATAAATCTTGAGATTTTTTAGCATAATTCGTTGAAATAGCCACTAATCCAAACCCTGTGTGATAAGCACTGTTGAAATAAATCCATCCTGGTGTTGCTTCCCAGGCTAGGGTAATTTTTTATGTACAAATGTAGATCATTATTTATTTGAACAATCAAAGAACACACAAATCTCTAGAGTTTGCTCTATGTACAGTTCTTTTCACACTATTATCCCTATTGAGCTCTGTCTTAGTCTCTTCGGATTCTGAACTCCATCTCCCTAACACAGAGTCTACCAGATGGGTTAACTCTCTTTGCAGCAAGAACTGGAAGCTCCTAAGTTATAAACTTTTCATTCATTTTTTCCATTGTTTGGTTGTTTCAGGAAATAATCTAAATCTGGTTCTTGTTACTACATCTTGTCCAGAAATAGAAATAATTTCTCTCATTTAATAAATTTTATAATACATTCTTCCTGGAGAAGTAGTACTCATTGAGAAGAATGCCCAATTAGTATATTTAAAAGCTAAAGCATGAGACCAGGGAGAGGACTAGGAAATAAAATGTATTAAGATTATATACATATTCTATTTGAGGCACCAAAAAAGTCTGTCAATACACAAAGAGAAAGCAGTAGCCACCTTGCTCCTTGATATGGTGATAATTTATAAGTTCTGACAACACTGTGTGTGCTTCTTTATGTAGGTCATTTATCCATAATGTTGTCCTCTAATTTGAAAGTCCCCTTTTATTCTGGGGCTGAGCCAGATCTAATGGGAAGACTTCATCAATAATTACCATTGCACCCTGAATATGTATAGGTTCATATATTTTTAAAGAGTTTTCATAGTCGTTCACATTAATTTGCCTCTTGATGTATCTATAAGGCACAAGAAGGTTAGGTGTCTTCATAACACTCACAGAGATTAAATGATCTGCCTCATCATGTCACTAGCTGCTGTCAGAACAATGACTGGCATTCAAGCTGCACAATTCCCAGTCTAGTGTTCTGACCTCTTGTCCTGTGACTTACTAATGGCCTGGAAAGATAGAATTGGCATATCTGAGCTAAGTCAAGGAAGGGTCTGCTTTTTAAATAGGAAGTTGAACAAAGCAGAGACTAGCAGTTGCTGTGGTAATAATCCCATAGAAGTATACGGGAACCATCTTCTCCTAATGTATTTTAATAACATGCAAAATTAGGCCCCAACTGGATGAGAAATCTTGTTTTCTTCCCTTTTAGCCATCATGCATTATTCATGTGAATGACCTCACTTACATGTCACAGGAAGATTGTGATGACAGAAACGCCTTTGGTGCCGGCGCATAGAAGGCCTGCTTCCTGCTGCTCTAACTTTGTGTGCATTGCATGTTTTCTATGCTGCCACTAGGTTTGTCAATGAGCTAAAATGAGTGTTTAATTACTGCAGTTATCTTTCATTTTTTTCAATTTTTATATTTTACTAGTCCATGTTTGCAGCACACAATGATTACTTTCCTCATGGCTAGTTACTACACGTCCATAACACATCTTGTTTTTTAATCCACTTCTCCTCTCCTTCCTACTCACTCCCTCCACTCTTGGCCCCCCTCCCATTTGCAAAAGATCTGTCTCCCTATTGCCTATTATCTATCTGTGATTTTGCTTTTTACTTCTATTTTGAGAAGCAATGTAATACTTACGCATGTAAAATCTGATTTATTCCACTTAATATTATACTCTCAAGGTGCATCCATTTTCCTAAAAATGACACATTTGTTCTTGGGAAAGTAATACTTGATTGTGTATAAATATCATATTTTTTATCCATTCAGCTGTCAGTGGACATATATGCCACTTCCACTATTTAGCTATTATGAGTTGTGCTGCTATAAACATGAGTAGGTAAGTAGCACTGTAATATGATGTCTTTAACTTTTTAAAGAAGATATCCAGAAGAATAGCTAGGCTGAAAGGAATTTCTAGTTTTAGTTTTTTGAGAAATCTCCACAGTGATTTCATTCATGGTTTTACCACTTTACATTCCCACCAACAACACAGAAGACTTCTTCCTTCCCCATGGCCTCATGCACATTTGTTATTATTTGATTAGTTTTCCCTCATTTTCAACAAAGTCCTTTGGTATTCAGCTTTGTCTTTTGTCTTTACAAGAAATGCTTTAACTCCTTGAACCAAATGCCTCCATTCCTCTGTGTCTTGCCCATACAGCACTGAAAGATGTCTCCTTGAGGGTTCGGAGGTGGCCACAGGGTGAGAGGTTGATTTCTGCACTGAACGGTAACTGCTCCTATCTCACTGATCCAAGTCTCATGCTCCTTCCTGGTCTGTAATCAATAGGAAGTCTGTCAGTATTACATGAAGATCTCTCTTTGCCCTTTCTGCCAGCCTTTATGCCTTCCTTTTCTATTTCTTTCATTCAATTAGGAGATTTTGCAATCAATATATCAAAATATCTTTACAGTATCCTGAAAGTGTTCAACTGCCAAAGAAGTCTTAATGTGAAAAACTTTTTAAAAAGCAGGAGATATTGACAGAATCAGGTTCTAAAACTGGACACTACTAAAACATGTATTAAAGAATTTTGGGCTAGGAATTTAGCTCAGTGGCTTAAGTGCCTGCCTGGCAAGCGCGAGGTCATGAGTTCGATCCCTGGTACCAAAAAAAAAAAAAAAAAAAAAAAAGAATTGTCTCAAAGAAGAATTTAGCCAAGGTTATAGCTCAATGGTAAATCACCTGTCTGGAAAGTGCAAGATTTTAAGTTTGATTCACAGTACAAAAAAAAAGAAAAAATTTAATATTAATAACCCCCCAAAGTTATTGGATAGATGGGCAATAGCATGTCCCAAAAATGATGTAACAGAATGAGTTTTCTTATCATTTATCTATGTAATTTTTTACTGGTATATATTTGCAGTACAAAATGATTACATTCCTTGTGGAGAGTTGGTATGTGTACATAACACATATCATTTTTTCTATTCAATCCATCATCCCCCTTTCATCCATCTCTTAGTCCTCTTCTCTTTCACAAAAGGTTTATATCCATACTTTCTATTATCTTTTATTTTACTTTTCAATTTTATTTTGGTATATTCCTATAAGATAAATCATACAATATTTAATCTCTTGTGTCTGATTTATTTCACTTAATATTATGATATCAAAGTGTGTCCATATCCCTACAAATGACTCAAGCTTATCCTTCTTTATGATAGTTTATTACTCTCTTGAGTATAAATGCCAAATGTTCTTATCCATTACCTGGTGATTGACACATGGGTTGCTTCCAAGATTTTGCTACTATAAATTATGTTGCTATAAACATGGGTATGCATGTATCATTGAAATATGGTGTCTTTAACCTTTAGGGAAGATAGCTAGGGGAGAGATAGCTGGGTCCAGTGGAATTTCTAGATTATTGTAATCTCCATATCATCTTTCATAATGATTGCACCAATTTGCATTCCCACCAACAGTGTAGAAGGGTTCCTTTTTCCATTCAACTTTGCCAGAATTTGTTACTATTTGATTTCGTGATGGCAGCTATTCTTTCTGGAGTAATATGGAGTCTCGGAGTTGTTTTAATTTGCATTAATCTAATGGTTAGGGATGCTGAACAACTTTTCATGTATTTATTGGCCATTCGTACTTCTGAGAAATGTCTATTCATTTCAGTTGTCCATTCTCAGTGGGATCTTTTATTTTTGTGGGTCTAAGTTTTTTGAGTTCTTTGTGTACACTAGATATTATTTCTTTGTCTTGCACACTTAAACATACATACAGTTATATCCTTTAGAGAACTTTCTTTCCCTTTCATTATTACAATATCTATTATACATGTTGGATCTTATTACTCTTTTGGTATCAACTAGTAATTTCTTACTGTTATTTTTTGAAATTCTGTATTATTTCTAGTCTTTTTTGTTTTGCTTTTTATCTCTAAATAAAAAAGATAATTTCTCTATCCAATGATTAGCTAGAAATGTGTCTTTTTCTCATCATGTAGGTTATCTCTTCCCTCTGTTGGTTGTTCCCTTTGCTGTGGACAAACTAGCTTGGTATGATTTATGAGCTTTACTATTATTATTTGTAGTACTGGGGCTTGTGCCCAAGGCCTTTGCACTGAAACATATCCACAGTCTATTATCTTTAATTCTTTTTTTATTTTGAGAGAGCGTTTGGTTAAGTCAATAAATTGCCTGTGCTGGGCTCATACTTGGCATCCTCCTTCCTCAGCCTCCCAAAGTGCCGGGATTACAGGTAAATGCCACCATACTCAGTTTTTTGAGGAATGATCTTAAAATAATTTTATTGGTGTTCCATGGCTAAACGTACACACAAATTACCTATAAAAATTTTAAATTGTCTTCACCTAAAAAATACTAGAAAGCACAGCTACATACATTGTTTCATAAAAAGATAAAATTAAGATTTTTGTATAATTACATGCTAACAGAACCTTTATGCAGCATTAACCTATTGTTGAATAAGCACAGGAATTAGAAGGCTTCTTCTCAAAGTATTATCTTGAATTATTCAATAATTGGTTTCACAACTTCCTAGTCCATCTCTCATATTCATTATTATTTAGCTTGATTTTAATACCTGTCAGTGAAATGCTTTGTTTGGCTATTTCTCCTCATCTGGTCAGACATTTTGGTACAGATTATAGTGTGTTCAAACAGAAGAACACATTATAATCAGCTTTGATAAATAAGATAGCAGAGTTCTACCTCAGCTCTATAGCATCCAAATCTCCAGGAGTGAGGCTCAGATATTTTTATAGCAAGCAATTAAAATGTATATCCTTTAAGAATTTTTGGATTAAGAAGTATTTGAAGAAATTAGGATATCAAGTTTTTAACTGTATCTTGTTGCTGCTGTAACAAATTATCACAAAGTTTAGTGATTTGCTAGAGCATAGCACCTAACAATTCCTCAGATGAGTTTAAAATTGGGCTAAAATCAAGCTGTCAATAGAGCTATAACCTTTTCTGGAGTCATAGAGAAAAACACATTCCTTTAACTTTTCCAGCTTCTGGAGTCTTTCTACATGCCTTTGTTTATGGACTTCATCCATCTTCAAAGACAGAAATGGGTGTTAAAATTTTTCTTATGAAGCCATCTCTGATTCTGTTTCTTCTGTTTCCCTCTTCCCCTTTTCATGACCCTTTTGACACTGGACCCACCCAGATAACCCAAGATAACCCAGATAACCTTTTAAAATCATCCATCTATGCCTTAATCCTTTCTTGATATGTAATGTATTCACAGGTTCTAGGGATTAGGGAATAGTCCTCTTTGAGGACCCTTATTCTCACTATCAAAAACTGAATCTATTTCATTTGGTGTGTGAGGCAAAAGAGGCCTCCCAAATACAAGGATTTACCCTGTCAATGGTATTAACATCTTCAAAGTTACCCTTTTCTTTGTGTCATCCTTGAAATGTAATAACAAAATTCTATCCATTTGTTACCTATGACTCTAAAACAATTAACTCTGTCTAGTTCAGAGCCAACTTTTAAAACATCACCCTGATCTGGACCAGATTTGGCATAGGTTCATGCAGATAATGTTAGGCTGCTTTTTCCAACAACCAGTCAAAGGTAACTACAATATAGCCACTAGTGTAAACAAGACACTTCCAGAGTTCCAGTGAGAACTAAACATGAGTCTTATCTGGCTTGTGCTTCAGGGTTCATTCGGAAGGTTTTGTATACTCTTTGCAGTGACACTGTCTGAAAGGACGTTCTGCTTTTACTCCCAAACCATTGCCTACTCCATGTGCCATTCATTTCTCTGGAAAAGGTGTATGTACTCCAGCATGGAAAAACACACTGCTATTTCTACACTATGGTCAAACATTTACCATGATTCAAAGTGGAAACCTGGAATGTGACTAAATGTATACTTTTATAACACTGAAATTTTATGCCTATCCATGATTTTTCTCATTAGTTATCTTACCATCCAACTCAGTCTTTTAGTTTCCACTTCCTTTAGATTTCCATCTCTCCACCAGACCACAAGTATACCTTTCTCAATGCATATTCTGTTGATATTTAAGTTTATTTTCTTAGTATATGTCGGCAATGCATTTTTCTTGGGAAATCGGTATAAATGCACATTACATCTTAACCAATTTTATTTCACCTTCTTTTCGCACACTTCTATCTCTCCCACCTTCAGATCACCTCCCCATCTTCACTGTTGAGTTAATTAGTGAATATAGGGGTGAATGAATGAATGAATTTTTAAATAGACTTATACCTGATTCCTTTTCTTCAGCATGTATCTCTTCAGACACATCCTTCACACTTACCACAGAGTGATCCTTTCAAATCAAGGATTTGAGTTTTGGAACACCTCCTAGATAACTGAAAAATAGGGCCTACTTTTCTTAATATAACACTTGAGGCCATCTAGAATTAAAAGTTTGCCAAACTTCAAAGCTTGGACTCTTACTGCAACAGCATTGGTCTAATGACTTTACCACCACCCCTTTGTCTCCATTCGGCAGCTACTGCTAATGCTCCACAGTCTTAGAGTGCAATCTTCTATTCATTCCTTGCTCCTTCACTCTTATCTTTTTATCACTTACATTACATCTCTTTCCAGTGACAAAAGCTATCGGGTGCTGACCTAGATCCCTGATCTCCCAAATGAGTGTATGGTGGAGGCTTATATAAAATGAGAAAAGTGGTATCATTTTAGGGTTCCAGGAGGGTCAAAACCCTTTAGCTGAGATTGAGACTTTGAGGGCTAAGATAAAGATTTCTCTGGATCACCTATATTTATCAGCTCCAACAACAAAGGGCAGGGAAACTGAGGAAAGCACAGGAAATCAGCAAGACCTTGGGACTCATTTCAGACTTCTCCAAGTAGTAAATTATGGCATTTTAGGAGAACCATCTTATCTCCAGGATGACATTTACAGTAAGAGTGCGACTGCAGGAGTGAAATTCCTTCATCTGCAGTCTCTGTTTACTTAATTAGTGTTGGAGCCAAGGTGTCTTCAGTTATGGCCTTATCTTGCCATTTGAGGTATCTCTGGCCTCACAGGCCACTACAGGCCTCAGCCAGGACCAGTGATTCATAGAGTTTCACTTACTATGAACCAGCTCCCATCAGCAGGCAAAGGGCCAAGACATAGGACAGACTCACAGATAAACATAGAAAGCCAATTAGTTAATTTTAAATCAGAGCTTCTTTGTAGTGGTCTCCAACAAAAAGCTTCAAGCATTTCAGGAGTTCCAGCAGTATTTCCTCCATGAAATGCTACCACAGTACTCTGCAAGCTCCTATCCATTCTGCAACTATTATTAATTTTGTATCATCCACAGGGGATTTTCCTAAGTATGGACCAATACTCACTTACAAAATAATTGCTAGTTTCATAATAGAGTTGCCTTTAAACTCTATTATGATTGAGTGATTCTTTATGATTTCTTAATGAGAAAGAGATTTATATTTGGTGTTACAATATATTTACAAAATCATATCTGACATAGTTTAAGGAGGATTGTTTTCAAAAATGGGAAGTTTTCCATCAACAATTGGTTAATGGGAAAATCTTGTTAACCAGAAGATCCATTCCTTGTTCTTCACTGTACACACCAGTGGAAGGAAGTAGTGAGGGAAATGATCTAAATGAGTAGATAATCAAAAATTTTACCATTTGCCCAAAGGCTCTCCCCACATGCACTCCCCTTTTCACTTCCACATGTGCTTCCCACCCTGGCTTCTAGCAGATTCATTATTCTAATTCTGCTTTGCTTGGGTTATACAAAAATCAGTTTAAATTTTCTGCAAACACATTTATTTCCCTCATTTTAATTGTACTAGGTAACTCTGGTTTGCCAATTATTCACCTGGGTCCCAGATAGAAGAAGGTATATAAAGATAAATCATATGTGGTCTCTGCCTGAAAATAATTCAAAACGTTTGAATATAAAGAATTTAAAAACTAATTTGACACTGAATTATTAAACACACCAAAGGCATTTGACACATGGTCCTCAATTGCAATGGCATTCAACACCACAGACACATGAAATAGCATGCTACTATAACAAAACATTACACTTACAAAGGTTCAGCTTGCTTTATAGTCTAAGCAATACATCTAGGAGAAACTGGAAGTGGAATACAAGGGGAAAGATTAGGAAAACATCAAGACTGAAAGGCTGGCAGAAGCCTAATTTGTGAAGAGCCTAGTAAACCAAGCTGAATTGGAATTTGGACTTGATCCTAGAAGCAGTAGCAAATTGGTGAAGGAAATGGCATTTCTTGATGGCAGAGGTGTTTTCAGAGTCAGAAAGAATCTAGCAGCCTTCAGTAATAATTTTAACCTGGCACCCTTTTTAAATCCAGGGAGCCAAGGCCATGCGAGGTGAGTTCCAGTCCACTGGCACTGGCCTGGGAAGAGTTTAAAATCATTGCTCCCAGAGATTCAGTGCCCACCCAGCTCCCCTAAAACACTGCCCTAGGCTTGGGAGTTTTCACAGGCCTGACTGGACCATGGCCAGTAACCTTCTTTCAATTCAGGGAACCAAGGCCCTGCGAGGGAGTCAAGGCCATGCAAGAAGAGTACCAGTGCACCAGTGCTAGCCTAGGGAGAGTTAAAGACCATTGCTCCCTGTGGTTCAGTGCTCATTCACCTCCCTAAAACACTAGGGAAGGCTCCAGAGGTTTCACAGGCATGACTGGAACACGCCCAGTGAACTTCTTCAACCCAGGGAGCCAACAGGCACTGGCCTGTGGAGAGTTTAAGACCATGGCTTGCAGTGGTTAAGTGCCCACCCAGCTTCCTAAAACACTGGACTTGACTCAGGAGGCCCTTCAGGCCTGACTGGGCCACTCTCAGCAACCTTCATTCAGTACTAGGAGTTAAGGGCACAGGAGGTGATATCCAACATGCCCAAGGGAAGCTTTGGAACATCGCTTGAAGCACAGAAATATACAAAAGTGACAAGACAAAGGACCAAAATGCAATCTCAAACCTCCAGCCCATCCCAAGAAAGCCTAGACGCCATGTACATAGAAGAAAATAGAAGCCATACACCTGAAATGCCTGAAATGATATCAACTGAAATAAAGAAGCAACTCAGGGAAACTATAAAGAAACTCAAATCAGAAATAATCTCCCAGGTAAAACAAGAAATGAAGAAAGTAGTGAAAGAAATACTGAACACATCTAAAGAAGATGCAGTTAAAAAATTAGAGGATCAAAGCAAAAAGATAGAATCCCTAAATGAACAGTATAAGACACAGACAGACTGCATAAACAAGATTCAAAGAGATATACAGGAAATCAAAAATTCTATTGAAAGTTGCCAGAAACCACCTCAATGAAAGTGAAGATAGAATTTCAGACCTCGAAGATAAGATTGCAGCTAGTAAACAGGAAAAGAAAGATCTTTTAAAAATAAAAAGGAATCAGAAATAACAATTGAAAAGCTGCAATATGATGCAAATAAAAACAACATAAGATTAATAAAGATAAATGAAAAATAAGGGGACAACACAAATGATATCCAGAGGCTATTTACAGAAGTAATACCTGAAAATTTCCCAAACATGAGAATGGAAACTGACATACAGTTTAGTGAAGCATATAAAACTCCAAATAGCCATAACCAAAATAAAACTACACTCAGACATATAATAATCACCATCCAAGAAATCCAACATAAGAACAAAATATTTAAAGCACTTAGAGAGAAAAGACAAATTACTTATAAAGGAAAACCTACCAGAATCACAGCTGACGTTTCAACACAAATGATGAAGTCACAAAGAGCATGGAGTGAAGTATTTTAGATCCTAAAGGAAAACAACTTTCAACCCAGACTGATACACCTTGCAAAACTGTCCTTCAAAATCGATGCAGAAATAAGATGCTTCCATGACAAAAAATAGCTGAAGAACTTCATGATCACCAAATCAACCCTAAAAAGAATACTGAAAGACATTCTAGATACACATAGGAAAAAAAACACTAAGCAAGGCAGACAATGAAACAGAATGGAAAGGTAAAGAGGCAACAGCAGAAAGAAAACATGTCAACAATAAACCAATATATAACAGTTATAACCATTAATGTAAATGGCCTCAATTCACCAATTAAAAGAAACAGACTGGCAGAATGGATCAAGAAACAACATCCAACCATATGCTGTCTACAAGAAATCCATCTTACCCAAAAGGAAACCCATAGGCTGAAAGTCAAAGGATGTAAAACAATACTTCATACAACAGGAACCCCCCCAAAAAAGCGGGGGTAGCTATCCTGTTTGCGGACAATATGAACCTCAAAGCAAGAGTGACCCGAAGAGATAAATACGGTCACTACATATTAGTTAGGGGAGAACTTCAAGAGGAAGAGATAAAAATCTTAAATATATATGCACCAAATTCCAGAGCACCCAGATATACAAAGCAAGTATTAACAGAAATGAAAAATCAAATAAGCAATAACACAATTATAACAGGAGACCTTAACACACCATTGACACAAAGGGAGAGATGATCTAGACAGAAAATCAGCAAAGAAATAAAAGAACTGAATCACACCTGTGAACAAATGGACTTAATAGACATATACAGAGTGTTCCATTCAACAACATCAGAATATACATTCTTCCCAGTACATGGGACACTCTCTAAAATAGACCATATACTAGCCCACAGAACATATTTAAGTAAGTGTAAATGAATTGAAATTGTCCCATGTATGTTATCAGAACATAGCACCATGAAATTAGAAATTAATGATAAAAGAAACTGCAAAAAACCCACAAACACATGGAAATTGAATAATACACTCAAGCAATCAGTGGGTCACAGAAGAAATTAAAAAAGAAATCAAACAATATCTACAAGCAAACAAAAATAAAAATACAATTTACTGGAATCTGTGGGATGCAATGAAAGCAGTCCTCAGAGGAAAATTTATTGCACTGGGTTCCCACATCAGGAAGACAGAACGAACACAAAATAAACAACCTGATGCTACAACTCAAACATCTAGAAAAAGAAGAGCAAGCCAAGCCCAAAGCCAAAAGAAGGGAGGAAATTAAAAAGATCAGAGCAGAAATTAATGCAATAGAGACTAAGAAAACAATACTAAGAATCAATGAATTGATTCTTTGAAAGAATAAGTAAAATTGATAAGCCCCTAGGCAACCTTATTTTAAAAAGCAAGGATAATTTGAAATTCATGCAATAAGGAATGAAAAAGGTGAAATTACTACAGACTCTGTGGAAATACAGAAGATCATCAACACCTAATTCAAAAACCTCTACTCTCATAGGTTTCATAACACAGAAGAAATCGACAGATCCTAGAAACATATGAACTATCAAATCTGGGTCAAGAAGATGTACAACTGCTGAATAACCCAATTTTTATTAATGAAATTGAAATTTTAATTAAGTCCTTACCAACAAAAAAGAGCCCAGGCCCAGATGGATTCACTGTGGAATTATACAAGATATACAAAGAAGACTTAATGCCAACACTCCTCAAAATCTTCAATGAAATTGAAAGGGAAGTAATTCTTCCTAAGTCATTCTTCAAAACAACTATTACTCTAGTACCAAAACCTGAGAAAGATCCAATAAAAAAGAGAGCTATAGACCAATCTCCCTAATGAACATAGAAGCAAAAATTCACAATAAAATATTGGCAAACAGGATGCAGCAAATCATCAAGTAGATTATACATCACAACCAAGTGGAATTAATCCCAGGAATGCAGGGATGATTCAAAATATGTAAATCAATGAACTTAAACCACCATATCAATAGAGCCAAAAGTAAGAATCACATGATCATCTCTATAAATGCAGAAAAAGCTTTTGATAAGGTCCAGCACTCATTCATGTTGAGAACCTTACAGAGAACTGGAATAAATGGTCTTTAGCTCAATATGATAGAAGCCATCTACAACAAACCAACAGCTAGCATCATATTAAATGGCCAAAAACTGAAAGCCTTTACCTTAAAATCAGGCATAAGACAAGGATTTCCCTTATCACTACTCCTATTCAACATACTACTGGAAATACTAGCCAGAGCAATTAGACAAGAGAGGGAAATAAAATGAGTAAAGATAGGAAAAGAGGAAGTTAAATTATCAATATTTGCAGACGACATGATACTTTACATAGAAGACCCCCAAAACTCCATTGAAAGACTCCTAGATATTATAAATAAATTCAGCAATGTAGCTGGATACAAAGTCAGTACTCAAAAATCAATAGCATTTCTATACACTAACAACAAAATCACTGAGATTAAAATAAGAGAAGCCACATCCTTCACAATAGCATCAAAAAAATGAAATACTTAGGAATTAATGTAATGAAAGAAGTAAAAGAGCTATACAGGGAAAATTATAATACCCTGAAAAAGAAATCGAAGAGGACCTCAGAAAATGGAAAGACATCCCTTGTTCATGGATAGGAAGAATAAATATTGTGAAAATGGTCATTCTCCCAAAATTGTTATACAGATTCAATGCAATCCCAATGAAAATACCATGAACATACCTCATAGATCTAGAGAAATCACTCCTAAAATTCATCTGGAACCAGAAGAGACCTAGAATAGCAAAGAGAATTCTAAGCATCAAAGGCAAGACAGGAGGCATCACAATCCCTGATTTGAAGTTGTACTAAAAAGCTACTATAATAAAATCAACATGGTACTGGAATAAAAAAAGATCTGAAGATCAATGGAGTAGATTAATAGATACAACCACAAATACAAACACACTCAACCACCTTATCTTTGATAAATGTAGTATCTCAGGAAGGCCAGGGAAGGCAGGAGACTCTATTTCGATGTATACGCAGCATGCCCTCTGACCCTGACAGGGCCTACAATAGCTGCTACAGTGCAGATGTCTTCCATTTACACCAAGGAGATACTCTCAGTGTTGTAATTCCCCGGGCAAAAGCAAAACTTAGCCTCTCTCCACATGGAACCTTTCTGAGTTTTGTGAAACTGTTACTGTGTTATAAAAGGTGGTTCTGAGCTGGGAAGGCAAGTGTGGTAACATACTGGAGACAGCAAAGAGCTGGCTAGACAAAATGGACAGGAAGAGAAACCTCTACTTGGGTTTAACTTCATGACTCTGTTCTTCCCTTTTTCTTTGCCACTCCCACGCCCTAGACTCTGAGTTAATACGTATTAAAGAAGTAGACTATCTTGAAAAAAACATGTTTTCTGGAAGAACGATACTCTCTTTAATAAATGGTGCTGGAAAAATTGGCTATCTATATGCCGAAAAGTAAAATTAGACCCATGCCTATCACCGTGTACTAAACTAAAATCTAAATGGATCAAAGTTCTAAATATTAAAACAGAAACAGTAAATCTGTTGGAAGACAAAGTCAGTAAAAATCTTGAAGCCATAGGGGTAGGTAGACAATTCATGAACAAGAATCAAACCTCATGGGAAATACTTCTCAGAATCAATAACTAAGGCCATGACTTATTAAAGAGTTTCTGCATGTCAAAGGAAATCTCTAGCATAGTCAAAAGAAAACCCACAAACTGGGAAAAAATCTTTAGTGAACTGTCCCTCAGACAAAGGACTTCTGTCTAGAACTTATAAAGAATTAAAAAAAAATCAGAACCCAAAATTCAAAGGCCCAATCTAAAATTGGGCATCTGAAATGAATACACAGTTCTCAGATGAGGAAATATGAATGGCAAATAAATACATGAAAAAATGTTCCTCATTATTAGTCATTAGAGAAATACAAATTAAAACCACACTGAAATTCCATCTCAATCCACAAAGAATGACCAGGATAAAAAGAAAAATACCAACAAAAAATGCTGGAGAGGCTATGGGGAAAAAGGAACTCTTCTGCACTGTTGGTGGGAGTGTAGACTGATGCAACCACTGTGGAGGTCAGTCTGGAGATTCCTCAAAAATCTGGGTTTGGAAGTCCCATTTGACCCAGCTATTCTGCTTCTAGGCATATTCCCAGAAGAACTGAAAACATCATACCACAGTGATATATGTGCACCCATATTTATAGCAGCACAATTTGTAATAGCCAGATTTTGGAAACAACCTAAGTGCCCATCAACTGAGGAATGGATTTCAAAAGTCATGCTATTTTTATATAATGGAGTACTACTCAGCTATAAAGAATGATCACATTGAGTTATTTATAAATAAATGCATGAAACTTGAGACCATACCCATAAGTGAAATAAATCAAAATCACATGTATAAATACTTTATAGTGTCCCTAATGTAAGAAATGGTAAGTGTTCATAAGATTTCATGGTAGTCGTATTTCCCCATTACATTTCTTTGAAGCCTGTTAATGTTTTCATTCATCAGTTGGAATGGTTTTATAATGTTTTGTTTTATTTCATTTTGTGTGATGGTATGAACAGCTATTTTGAAGAAAACAAGACATTATGGAAGCCATTGCTGATTTAATATCATCTTCCTTTGAAGTCCTACCATGCTTTTGTTCTTCTATTGCCATTGGTTCTATCATGTTTTGTCTTATTGGATTTTAATGTGTGTGATAGTATAAACAAATTTTTTATGGATAATGAGATATTATATTAGCCATTATTCATTTTCTGTTATTTGGTTCAGAATGTCCTACAATAATTTCATTCTCTTGAATGATTTTGTACTATTTTGTTATATTTGATATTGCTGTGTGTGAAGCTATGCTCAGCTATTTCAAAGAAAGAGACATTATGGTAATTTTTAATATCTGGCTGTCTTGTTGTGAAGTGCTATGTTGCTTACATTGTTCTGTTCTGATCTGCTTTGTTCATTTTATTCTCTTTAAAATAAAATTTAAAAAAATAATTTTAACCCCTAAATATATGATAAAGAAGGAGAAAACTTTATCTCAGAATTTAAAGATATACTTCCTTATTCAAGAAAATATTTTTTGAAAGTTCTACTATCTATGGATTTGGTCCTTAGATCCCTACTAAATGCACTTTACTCTAACTCATTGCTTTTCACATAGTTGACATTCAGTAAGTGGCCACTGAATTGAATGGAATGAGAGAGAATGCTCAATAAGAAAAAAGTTGAGCAGTGACCAGGGAAGAACTATGAAAAGTCCACTAAAGGATTTTATCTCCCTAAAGCTCACTGTAAGTAAAGTTAAATCCTATACACAGAAATTTGAAAGAAAGTATATTCAAAATCTTCCACTTAATGTACTCAAGCAGCTCCCTGGTGCGATGAGGATTAAGAGCAAAATCATTAGTTAAGGCTAAAAAGCTTTCCATGATTTCATCTCTATTCTGCTTTCCCACTCCTCTTTCCTCCCAATGCCTGAAAAAATATGAGCTGAAGCTAAATGGTCACCCAAATTTCACTCTATAAATCACAACCCTCTTCTGAGCTTATACTTGCTTTCTAAACGGGAGCATCTTGATTTTTCTTCCAAAAATGCTGTGAAGCTTCATATGATAACCAGTTATTAAAATAATCTTTAAAACAGCAAATTCTGAGAGTCACTGCATACAGTGTGGTAGTAGTTAGTATTTAGGAGTAAACCAACATTTTGAATCCTTTCTCTTTTTTTTATTTAAAGAGAAACAAAGCAAAACAGAAAAAAGGTAGAAATAATACCGAATTTCAAAAAAATAAACACTAAGAAATTGCTAGTTGATAAATTACTTATTGCCATTTTAGAAATAGTTATTCAAGTTACAAAATTAAAGCATAAAAGTGGATATTCAAACAGTGAGAGTGCAAACAATTCTGTTCAACAATCCAACAAAAACTTAGTAATATGGTTATCTATTTTACACACTTAAAAATACATGTAGTTGGCCCGTAGCCCCGCCCTTCACGCCCAGGAAGTCTCCCAGAAAGCAGCATCTCAGGTTGTCCCTTTGGGACCTGAAACTCCTGGACCGTAGAGTGGCCTGAGCTGTTTGGATTGAAAGTCTGC
>PVJX010036100.1:0-17801 GCA_004027295.1 Dolichotis patagonum
TGATTTTGATGGGTTTTCCTTTATAGGTGATCTGTTTCTTTTCTCTGATGGCTTTTACTATTCTGTTCTTATATTGAATTTCTGGGATCTTGATTATTATGTGTCTGGGTGTAGCTCTGTTTGGGTTGTAGGTGGCTGGAGTTCTGTATGCTTCATACCTCTGCATATCATTTCTTTTTTCTATGCTTGGGAAATTTTCCTTAATAATTTCTCTGAATAGCCATTGTAATTCCTCTGTTTTGATTACTGCTTCTTCATTCACATGCTTTATTCTTAAGTTATAGATCCTCTTGTCGTCTTCCAGTCTTTGTATCTTTACTGCCTGCTCCCTTGTTATTTTTAAGAGATCTTCCCTTTCATGTTCACATATTGCAAGCCTGTGTTCAATTTTTGATAGTCTATCTTTGGTTTCTTTCAAGCAGTTTTGTCAGCTTTCTATGGAGTCTTTAGTTTCCTGATAATTTCTTTGAATCTGCTGCATGAATTCTAGGTTTTTTCTGTATTCTTCATTAAATTTTTCTCTCCTTTTGTGTTCCTCCATTCTTCTGTCTGTGTCTTCTTGAGAGGTGCCCAGCCTTTCTTTTATTAATGTACTTATCTCTTGTTTAATTTGAATTAATATTTCTGTTTTGGTCCTGCTTACGAGGTCCTGAAGATATCTCTTTATGTCTGATAATGCTGTGCTTGATGTTGCATGTTTGCTGCCCTCAATTTCTTGTATTTACCTCTTCTGGATCAATGTTCTCAGGGTTGGGGGCTGGGGGCTTGTTCTTATTTCTGCCTTTCATCATGTTTTTGGTTCCTTCCATACAAGTGTACAGTGTAATTCCCAGACCCTTTTCTTGTTGGTTAGGGCTCCTCTAGAGGGCACAGGCTGGGCTTTTACCCTCTTCAATAGGCTATCACAGACGCACGGGCAGTGTGCACGGGCTCCTCCCCTCCGGGCCAGTCAACACACTGCGTCAGTGTGTGCCAATCTCAGGGAATTAATATGTAGAGACTCACTGAGTCCTGGCCAGGGGCGTGGCCTACTCCAAGCATATTCCACCAATCCACTTGGCGAGGGGAGCAACCAACTGAAGCCACTTCCTTATGGAGTTAGAGCTCTCCTGCCCAAATCCAACATGTCGTCCAGTCAGTTTCCCCTTTCCCATGGGAGGGCCTTATTCCCATCACTCACTGCGTGTTGATGCCAGTCCCCGAAAACTGCTGGGTTCCCCAACCTCCGACTTCAGCGTGGCTGCAGTGCGAATTCACGGTGACTCTGGGTGGGTCGCGTGCAGGGCCGGTCCGGGTGAGCCACATGCAGGGCTGTTCAGCTCCACGCTCTGGCGACTCAAGCCAGTCACTTCATCGTGGATCGCTTGGTCAGGTCTCCAAAGGGGATTCAGGTGGCTCAAGGAGGGTGTTGTGCTCGTTGAACTTAGCTTCACTAATGGTAGCCCCAGGACCTCATATTCGATCAGTTTTTTGCACTTTAGTTTCTTCCTGGGTTGTGAGAGTCCATCTCTCTCTGTTTGGGTCTCTCCAGGGTGTTTGATCTGGCATTTGAGTTGTCTCTCTCAGAGATGGTCCCTCTCCTGCTACGTACCAGTCCACCATCTTTAGACTCCTCCAGTGTTTTACTCTTAGAACCTCAACACTGGCAACATAGTACAATTAGTATATTTACACACTGCAACTTCTCACGGATTGATAAATGAACTTAAGAGCTAACCAAAAGACTTTTAAAAGAGAAATATTTAAAATAAAATCTTCTGTTGTTAAATATCACCAGAGTGCAGGACATACTTGTTTATGAATCTGAAAGCAAGGGTTATTGCATACATTGTTTTCAAAAACTAAAAAAAATGAAGTAAAAAATACTCACATTTAAAAACTCACAGAGATACTATCTGCTTTGGAACTAAAAGATGTAAAGAAAGCTTCAAAAACTAAAGCACTTGTGCTAAAAATGTCAGCAAGTTGAATCTTAGTCATTAAAAATTGAATAGAGGGAACAAAGGACTAATTAAAGAAAAAAAGCAACATTATGATTTATGTTGAATTTATGAATGAATGAACAAAGTGGGAAGTTTTAAGCTGTAGGCTTCAAAACCAGTGCTTGGAAGCTACTCTCTCTTTTGTACAATGATAGGCTCTAATATACTTGATAAAGAACCCATGGTGGAGAAGACCTTCAGCTTCGTGCATGAGTACTCTTTACCCTCAGCTCCCCGTACTTCATAGAAATCAGGGAGCCGAGCTCCCTAGAGAAGGTATGTAACCTCACTGACACTTCTTAAGTGGCTGTAAAGAAGTTGACCGAGCATGAAATGTCATCATTAATGTTTATACTTTGAGTTGAGAAAAAGGGAAGAAACACACACACACACACACACACACACACACACAAACACACACCCAAACACACATGGCTAAAAAATAAAAACCCAGGAAAAATTCACAATAGCTTATAATAGAAAGAGGAGTTGTAGGAGATAGTTAAATTTTAGAGAGAAAAAGGTTATTTCCAATTCTAAATACATTGTACACTAGTGACTCCTTTCTTCTTGTCATTCGGAAAGGAGGAAGAAGAGTAAGAAGAGATTCTGCTTGTTAGTATCTGAGCAGAATATGACAACTGCGCTTGCCTGAATTATGATGAAAGATTGCTGACAACCTTCTCTAAACACACGAGGAACACGCAGGGAAAAGGTGTTTGTTAGAAGAATTCAAAGAAAAAAAAATACTAGTTGAAAGGATTTGTATTTACATAGGACAATAGAACACTTATGCTGAATTGGCTTGAAATTTAAGGTACTGTCACTTAGATAACAAAAGAAATGCCTTTAATTTTCTGCAATTTTTCTTTCTCTGAGTCTTCTGCTTGTGCAGGTTTGGGTGGGTTGGGAAAGATTCTTTTTAGCCATTAACAATTTATTTGTCTCTTATGGTTTGCTTTGGACATCCAGGTATTTTCTTTGATAAACCCTGTCTTTTGCATTTATCAACTTTCTCCTGCTGCTGCTTAGCATGGAGTCTGCCTCCCACGTGAGATACAGGAAATATTTTACATCTCCTTCATAGAACTAAAGTTAACAGAAGTCTTGGAATGGGACCTGAATATTCTGAATGGGGCTCAATTCTGCAATTCATTTGTCTAGTCTGGACTTTGAACTCACAACTAAAGAGGACCCTGCTCCCGTATGACCTTTGGAAGAGATGTGCTGGCAGCAACTAGTGGAGCCTAGTTCTAGCCAGTTGCTTCCTCATTCCAAGCAGGCAGCTCTGGTAATTCATCTGCTGTCACAGCACCTATTTCAATTCGCCAGTGCCCACCCAAACATCTGGACTTCTTGCATGCCCCATATAAGAGTGGAAAACTTGGAGCACATTACTCCAGCCTGTTTCCTAGCCACTTCAGCACCTCTCTCCTAGAGCTGGACCACAGCCTCTTCACAGCAATCTCTGTCCAGACAAACAAGCAAGAGAAAGGAGTGAAGGCTCTACTGAATGTCAACTTCTCTTCAGCTTTTCTGACATGTGAAATATAGAAGCCACCTTTGTGACCTGACTCCTTTTCTTCTCCTTCCAAAGTTTAGGAAAGACCATCTCTCTATTCCCTTTTCTTCTCTAGAAATAACTTTGTCTCATTTCATATTCTTCTTTCCAAGGAACATGAAACATCATAGTTCAGCAAGGAAACAAGAAGTGAATCTGTTTCCCACCATGACGGCACATAATGAAAGGCTATTTATAAATTATTACTTTTTATAAATATTATGCTGTTACTACTTACAAATTATTATATTTATACTTTATCATAGATAATAATAATGTAAAATTTAAGGCTTTCTATTGACTTAGAATGGTGAGATAGTGTTACTTAGCCAAACAATATATGTTTATTTTATAGGAAACTCTTTTGAAATATCTAACTAATAAAATCTTGATGGCATTGCATGAGGTAAAATACTTTTTGGCTGAATAGGTTAGCATAAGAAGTACTCAGAACATTTGATGACAGTTTTTGGATAGGCATGTCACGTGTCATCCAGGTAGAGCATTTGCAGCTATGCATCAGTCCCACTGGCACTCAGGCCCCTCTGTACATATACTCTGAGAAACAGTGCTCTAAGAAGCCTTTCCCTGCAACTTTCAAATTTAACTTTTCTCAGAATGTCCTTATTTTAATGTCCAAGGGAAGGATATGAGATTAGCCTGAGTCCTATCTTTGGGAATCATTAAAGACAGGTAGGCTGGGCATAGAGCTCAGTGGTAGAGTATTTGCCTAGTATGTACCAGGTCCTGGGATCAGCCCAACACACCACACACACACACACACACACACACAACTCTTAGTTCTATTTAATTTAAAAATTTTCCTGAGGTAATTAACTTATTATAAGAAATTGTTCTTAATGATCAAATACTACATATCTCTTGGTAAATTAGGACATCATATAACAACAGGAAAAAGAGAATCACTACCTGGGGACACACAGACCAAAGATGGACCACTGACATTCAAAGAGCTCAAGTTCAGTTTCTGCAATAATACTACTCACAAGTATAAGAAACTCCGTCTATACTCACAAGTACAGAAAGTGGGCATGGAAGAAAAATATTATATAATCTCAGTGATATATAGAATGTAAAATTTACTGTTTGATTCCATTATTTTCTTTATTTTCTTTGCATTTTTGTTATCAGAGTTAAATTTAAATTAATATATTTACTGAAAAGATTTGGTTGATTTCTCTTCCTTACCCTAGATATCTGTGAGTTGTTGGTGGTAGGTTCACAAATGAGTCCCAGGCATACATTTATCATTCAGAATATGGTCTCCCGGTGATTGTATTATTTTTTGCTTTCTTGTTCATTTGCAAGGAATAAATTTTTAAAAATCTAAGATAACAAGCATAGTTATGATTCATTGTTATACTCACTATGTTATATTTGCTTAACAAAAATAGAAAATGATGATATGTTAAAATCTCATTTGTTTCTAAATTTTTACATTTTTGACATAAAATCGTATGTGTTCGTGGGATATGGGATGTTTTAATACATCTATATATTGTGTAATATTCAACCCAGGGTAAGCATATCTATGTTCTCAGACAGTTATCATTTCTTTGTGGTAAAGTATTCAAATTTCTTTCTTCCAGTGTTTTGAAATATATAGCACATTATCGTATCTGTGGTCATGCTATCAAGCAACAGATGCAAGGACATACTTCTTCTAACTATAACTTAGTACCTATCAGTCAACCTTTCTCCACTCCATCATATTCCTAGTCTCCCGAGATTCTGGTAACCCTGATTTTATGCTCCACTTATATGGCATCAAAAGTTTGACATTCTATATATCAATGAGATTATATAATATTTTTCTTCCATGCCCACTTTCTTCATCTTAACACAATGTCCTGCAATTCCTTTCATGTTATTACAAATGACAAGATTTCATTCCTTTTTAGCGATCCAATAGTAGTGTTCCATTGTGTATCTATACTACTTTTTCTTTATCCATGCATCAGTCGATAGGTACTTAGGTGTTGTTTTAACATTTCTATCTCTTGTGTATGGTGCTGCAGTAAACATGATAGTAGGTTCAGATATCTTTTTGAGATACTTGTTTCATTTCCTTTGGATATATAATAGTAGTAGAATTTCTAAACCATCTAGTATTTCTATGTTTAATTTTACTGAGGAACCACAATACCATTTTTGTCACTGGCCATACTAATTTACACTAATAGTGCAAGAGTTTCCTTTTCTCCACATCTTCAAGACAACATGTATCTTTTGTCTTTTTGATAACAATGTTTTTTTTATACTTGTGAATGATTTCTTTGTCTTCTTTTCAAGATGTTTCTATTTAAGTCCATCACCCATTTTTAATAAGGCATTTATTTATTTATTTATTTATTTATTTATTGCTATTGAGTTGTTTGTATCCTTCTGTTCTGAATATTAAGCCCTTGTTGGATGTAAAGTTTGTGAACATCTTCAATCTTTTTGTACATTGTCTCTTTATTCTATCATTTCCTTTACTGTGCAAAATCCTTTTAATCTGTTGTAAAAACTTTGTCTATTTGTTTTGTTTATTCTGGCTTTAGGATATTGTTCAAAAGATCCTTGTCCATTTCAGCATCCTGAATCTTTTCCCTTATGTTTTCAGAGCCTCATTTTTAACTATAATCTGAGTAAACATGTCCTTGTAATACTTTCTTTCCCCTCAACCTTTCTCTCCTTTCATTCAGTTAGCACTCCCTTATGACTGAAGATGTACTTTGTACGTCATTTTGAATCCAAAGTGAATACAAAGAAACACACCCAGAAGTAATATACATACATACAAATATATATATTTGTTTTATACCGGTTGGGAGAGCATCTGAAATGTATTCTCCATGACTGAAGTTTTTAACTGTGCAAAATCCTCCTTTCATGGACTTGGGTAGGATCAAGATACTGTAAACTCTTGTCTCCATTTTGTATTCTGCTGGCCTCTTTCTCCTGCACCTAAAAATAAGAGTCAAGACAAAGAGTCAAGAAAAGAAAGTCCTTATAAAGCAATGTCCTATTGGAGCATTCTCCTACTTTTCTGTAATCTAATTTTTTTTAGATTCTTGATATTGAATTGAATTATTAAGGAGCTTATAATGATTCAAAATTCTCATATCATCTGCCAAAGCAAATTCTGCTTGCTTTATAGGGAAAATGTGACAATGAATTGGAGATAGAGGATGAGAGTAGAACAATGATAGCCATATAATCCAAAAGTGAAAAGAAAAAAATGTAGTATTTAATTCTTTCAATGTCTTGAGAATCCGTCACTCAGACAGAACCGTTAACAGAAATCTAATTCTCCAGTTGCTGGACAAAGTTAATTAATTTGCAAATATATTTCATCTTCTAAGTGACAGGCTTGTCTGCTCTAGGCAACAAGGAAAAGGAGGCTGAAACTGGAACACGAAGTGCTGGCAGGCTCACATGACACAACTCTAATCCTAGAGAATCAAGGTGACACCAGCTCATTACATCTCCTCTAAATGAGCTCCTCATAAAAGGGAAATATTTTGATTAAAGTAGCAAGGGGGGCAATTGGCAATGGTCTCTATGTGCTGTTTCTAATTGCTCTGCTGTGTACTCATGTTTCATCAAAGGAATGGTGCCTGCAGAGAAAGGTGTCCTCCTGGCTTGTAGTCAGTCCCAAGGTGAGGAAGGAGACGGTTTGCTTTTCTTTTCCATTACTTCTAGTTACTCAGTTCCTTGCTTTAATTCCCAGAGCTTTTGCTTTGAATCTGCCCATTTCATAGTGGGAATCTTTCAGATTACTTCAATAAATGACTTGCATTATCAAGATTCTAACATGAGTTCATAGAGACTCATGGGTTCTACCTTGGGCCATTTCTTTTTTGTATACAGATTTTCTTTTTTTCTTTCTTTCTTTCTTTTTTTCTTTCTTTCTTTCTTTCTTTCTTCTTTCTTTCTTTCTTTATTTCTTTCTTTTAGAACTAATGAGTTAGACATTTTATTTACTTTTTAGATTTTATTTAAAGAGAAAAAAACTGAAAAAAGGAATAATACAGAATTTCAAAAATAATAAACAGAAAGAAATCACTAGTTGATAAATTGCATATTGTCCGCTTAGAAATAGTTGTTCAAGTTACAAAGTAAAGAATACAAAGTGGACATTCAAACAGTGAGGTTGCAAACAGTTCTGTTCAACTATCCAACAAAAACTTAGTAATACAGTTACCAATCCTATACACTTAAACCTACATGCAGTTATATCCTTTAGAGCACTTTGTGCTCTAAAGCTCTAAAGCACTTTCCTCCTTTTGCTTTTTAGGTCCATTATCTGTTTAGTTATATCATGTTTCAGCTTGCTCAGTATCTTACTGATCTGTTTTTTGGTTGTTATTTCCTTTTTAATTACCTTATATAATTCTGTTGTTTTGTTTTTGAGTTTCTCCTTATCCATGTCACATGGATGAGCTTTGGTGGAGTTGGGAGTTTTTGGAAAGATTTTGTTACCTTGTTTTCTCATGTTCTATTGGTTTTGTTGTTATTCAGGTGTTTTTTTTTAAGTACTGAAATACAACAGAGCAAGACAGAACATAGCCAATTGAGACAGTGCAGTGAAACTGGCACAGAATATCACAACAGGTTACCAGTGTAACAGTAATAGGTGCCATAGTATATCTTGTTGTCTTCACAATAGTTGTTCCTTCAATCAGGTGTAGCAAAGTCAAACCAAATACAGAACATTATAGAACTTATCAAGATAGAATATTGAATAGAGTAATATAATTAATCTGAACAAAGCAAAACAGTGATAACAATATTTGATATCAAAGAGATGGTAGAAGGAAATCCCCCTATTTGCTATATTGCATATGGTCAACCTCCCAAGAGATGCTTACATCTCTGGCTCCCAATTGCTAATGAGGGGGCATGTTTTATTCTCAGCCTGTGCACCAGTAAGCTCACAACTGTTTACCAGGGAGGCGAACTGGTTGCTTGGTTTCCCAGCACCCTAAGTTCCAACATCTATATACAGATTTTCAATGATGAAGATTCTTTCTTTATATCCAGATCAGTTTAGAGGCTTATATACTTTTATAGCATTGGCAAAATAATTAGAAAATCAAAACTAAGGGAGTGACAGGGAGAAGACAAATAAGACTGTATTCAAAGTGGAGTCTGGTTTGCTTTATGAATTCTCAACAGATCCAGTTCTCTGTATTTTGTAAGACTGGATTTCTTGGCCTATTCTGCTGGCTCAGCAGCATCCAAAGTTGTAAAGAACAAAAAAGAAGGGCATAGCAAAATAAAAGGCTCAGCATAGTGGATGAAAAGAAAGTGATTAAGTA
Source organism: Dolichotis patagonum (assembly GCA_004027295.1). NCBI lineage: Eukaryota > Metazoa > Chordata > Mammalia > Rodentia > Caviidae > Dolichotis > Dolichotis patagonum. Next base: position 8,871 of record PVJX010036100.1, read on the forward strand.
CAAATTGAAACATACTGGGAAAAGATTATGCAGGGCTTTGTAAGCCATATGTGGAATTTGACTTGTATTCCAAGCTCAATGGAAAGTCACTGAATTATATACACAGAGAGATAAATGCCTTGAGTTTTGCTTACCAAATAACATTCTGGCTGCTGTGCAGAAAATGGATAAATGAGGAAGGGTAGAATTGGCATTGCTGTCATAAGAGTTATAGTCAATGAAGGTAATGCATGGGAAAGATTGGCAGACTGAAGATTTATATTGGAGGTAGAGAGGGATATGTGAAAGAATCAATCATGTGAAAGATTAATAAAAATGGGGTAATTAGGGCATCCTTTGAACTGGTTTTGAGCAACTGAGTGACCATAACCATCAGGGTTCTCAGCTGTTGTAGAATTTGAGCCTTCCATGCCCTTATCAGTTTTTATCTAAAGGATAAGAGATACCACCCCCAAATCTCAGTTTGGTGGTATAAAGAGAGACTATAAAAGTAAAAAGAAAGAAAACTCTTGTTCAAAGAAAACCTTATCTAAAATGGAGTCAGGAGGTCATTAAAGAAAAACAGCATAATCATGTCTCAAATTGTTGCTTGGGAGTGTGAACTTTTCCTCTCCTGCACGTCTGAAACATGAGATGGTTACCTTGTGTGCGAGGCTCAGGATGAGTGTCAGATTTATTTCATGCATTTTGGGGGTGTGGGGGAGATACATATCTTCTATTTGGCACACAGCTTTTGTAACGCTTGCATTTTTCCATCTTCAATAGAAATTTCTCTATCATCAGTATCAATGACCTTGTAATGAATTAGCATATTTGTCCATGAAAACCATACTGTCTTTAAATCCACAGAAAACTCCTTGGATTGTATTTGAATCTTAACAACACTGGTCAGATTCTTGAAACCAACCTTTCTGGCACTTTCTCTGTATTTTATTCCCCTGAAAACTCACAGTTCTTTTTTGCCATTGCATTGATGGGGACTAATTCTAAATTTTGGGTTTCCTCATATTGATTCTTGCCCCAAAATTTTCACTACCCCAAAATTGCTATTGAGAAAGCTATATAGTTTTATACAGAGCTTCCCTCTGACATCTGTGAATTCAAGTCCCCCACTTAACAATTCCATGGCCTTAGTGATCAGTCCAAATTTAGATGCTGACTCCCTTCATCTTGGTTCTTTTTCAGTCACTGGTTGAGCCTTTCCTTTCTAAGTCTTGAAATAAGAAATATAAATACATTGGTATCAGGATCTTTTGGTATATTCAAGAAAATCTCTCTTCACTCATTGTATGTAACATCTTAAAAATAGTTACCATGAAAATTATCCCTCTTCTCTGTCCATCCCTCTGCACCCAAACGAACAAAAATTGTGAAGTACTACTACATAATTGTGAAGTACTATGATTATGGGAGATCATGAAACAAAATATAAAAGAAGATCATATTTAACAGATAAAGGGAGACTAAAAGAGAAAACTGCATGCTTTTGTCCAAAGAACAGAGCTACTTTGTTTTATTAGTGAGTACTGTTTGGAAATTTTAAGATATATGTCTCATTCTCAATTTTTCAAAGTAGAAAAGCAAAAGAAGTGTTTCTCTTCATTTAATAACCACAGAGTTATTTCTAAGATAATTTTACAGTATGCCAATCAAATGAATTGTAGCTGAATCTTCATTTTATTCAAGTCCACTGAACTACAGGTCCAGTGAGCTAATGAACAAGAGGCTCATTTGCTCTATTCCTAAGTGTAGAATTCACCTACAAAAATAAATAACTATAAGCCATAGTAAAAAGAAAGAAAAAAAAAACACTGATTCAAAACTGGTGTCAAGGGAATCTATAAGCCAGTTTAAAAAAAAGATCAATCACCCCTGCAATCTAAAAATGGAGGTGTAAAGCAATTTTTATAATACCAGATAACACTAAAAAGCTTGAAATTGCTTCATTCTTTTTAAAAGAAAACATTATTCTAGCTAAACTTTCCACCCAGTTGTCATGGCAACCTTGCCATTTCTCCACCATGTAGAGACAATTAGATATTAACCTGGGCATTTAGAGAAAGGCACTTCTAAGTTAGAGAAAGACTTGTTGATTTGTATTTGGCTGAGTAAGCCAAAGCATTACTATTATAATTCTTTCCAGAGCTAATAATCTTTGAGCCATGTTTGGCCATTGTCTTAGAAAGGTAGAGCTCTGATTCTTGCAGGTAAGCCAAACAGAGAAAACAAACAAGCATAGTCTGAGTTGTGTTTACTGGTTGTCTACCAACTAGAGATCTAGTGGAAAATTCACATTTTTAAAATTCCTTGTTATAAATCTTTAATACAGTAACAGTGATCAATACAGACTCATGCCACAATGGAAGAGTAATTCACCTGAGATTTAATTGGAGAAAGACATAGCAGGGAATTGTACCTATCTCTGTATTCTCACAAACAACAATTATCAAATACATAGTCTTAACTTTTATTTATTTATTTATCTTGCAAGAGACAACAAGGGAAACAATGATTTGGAAACCTCCTAAGGATACAGGAATTAATCTTTCTTAAGGTTTTTTTGTCTGTCAACTCTCCTTTCCCATCAATTCAGATCATAAAACATTTTTAAAAATTTTTATTCATCATCTTATTTGCTATTAGGTAAGTTTTTGTATCTCTCTAATAAGTATGAAAGGGATAAAGGCATATAGTCAGGAAAGCAAAGTTCATTTATATTAAAAGAAACACAGAACATGTATCTGAGGCATTGTCCTCACAGAACATTTGTTTTAATCTGAGATCATGTTATTTCTCTGGTTAATGTAGTATCATGACTTGTGTTTAGATGTCACCCAAAGACTCATGTGGTTCCAGCTGTGAGTTTTTCAGAGGTGGCTGAATCCAGAATGTGTGACACTGAAATTGATATGGTGCAATTATAGGATCAAGTGCCCTAGGATTGAGGTTGTGAATAGTACCTGCCCTAACTAGCCTTCATAAGACATAAGGGATAGAAAGAGCAGTGATTATCCTTTGCTGCCTTTTGCCTGCCATGAACTGTTTTTACTCTGCAATCAGTTCTTGTACGCTATGCCATACTGCTTTGGAGCCAACTGGTTATGGGCTGAAACCTCTACAAACAGTAAGCTAAATAAATCTTTTCCCCTTTAACATTTTATGTTGGGTGTTTTGTCTCTGCAGTGAGAGAAAATTATCTAAGACATGTAGACACTTGCATAGACTACAACTATCCCCCAAATATGTACCATATAGATAAGGAATAAGGCAAAATGTAAACATATGACTATAAAAGAACAATGATTTTTGTTCGGACAAAATCAGGGTGTCTTTTTTCAGGGTACTAACAATAGTAAAGGGTATCTTTTCTAATTATGCTGTCATTGTTCTAACAATTTAGAGTACTCCTCTCCTGGGAATTGCTTCGAGAGTCTCTTGCATGTTGGTTTGATTGCCCTAAGTAAAGCAAATCTACATTACTTGAGACCATGCCAAGCTTATTATAAAAGTGGATATCCAGGTTCATCGAAACCATTTTTGCTTCAGAATTTACGTTGTTTTTAAGTAAGTAATGAGGTATATAAATGTATGTAGGTCAAGGTAGGTCAAGGTAAATATATGTAGGTCAAATGTGAGCATTCCCATGTTAGGGCTGGCACTGTGCAAAACACCACCGACTGTGGTTTCAACAACAGCGATTCATTTTATCACTGTTAAAAAGGCTGGGATCTTGAGTTCAAAGCTTAGTTTATCAGCGCCAGGACAGAGGAATCTGTTTCTGGAGTCTGTCCTTGGCTTATGCACAGCCACGTGGTCATCTTCTCCTTGTATCTACACATTGTCTTTCCTCTACATGTCAGAGTAAAAATTTCCTTTTGTCTTAAGAATACTAGTTATACTGAGTTAGAGAATACCTCATGATCTCATTTTAACTTAATTACTGATGTAAAGACCCTACCTCCCAATGTAATAACAGGCTGAAATAGTAGGATTAGAGCTTCAACCTGTGAAGTTTGGGGTGAGGAGAGTAACAGATTATGTGAAACCAATTCCCACAGGAACATTTCTATGAAGGAAAAATACTCTTTGGACATTGTACTGATTATTCTTTGGTGCATGGCAAATAATAAGACCAAGACTAAAAATCAGTTGATTCTTTATGGTAACTTTCTGAGATGGTCAGATGGTTGTTTTCCTGGTTTCACCTGTGTTCACTTGGAGTTCTTTGGACTGGAAGACACACAAAGACTCATTCACATGTCTGGCAGCTGGTTCTGGAGGAAGAATACTTTGTTCTTTTCCACAGGGACTCTTGGCATCCAGAGGTTAGAGTGGCTACCTAGTGTGCAGTTTTCAGGGCTTATGTGCCCGAGTACAAAGAGAGAATGTGCGCAATCCTGTGAGGCTTAGACTATAGCAGTCACATTTAGTCAGTGTGACATGTTCTTTCAAATCAAGTCACAGGCTAGCTCAGAGTCAGTCACCTCACCTCTTGATGGAAAGAATTACAAATTACCTGTCATATTTAAAGCATCACAGAATCCAAATTCAGGTGTGTACGAGTTTTTCAGCTTATACCACCAAGTTTAGTTTTGTTAACATTTTGGGAAGAAAGAGTGGGACATATAAACCCAAAATGACTTTTTAAAACTCTCATTATTTGGAATTTCAAGGTAGGTTCTTAAGTGTTATTCATCTTAAGAATTGCATAATTCTTGTGTAAAATCAGTTTGCATTTTTCAAACACACTGGCCATAGGATGATGAAGACAGCCTGAGGAGTTGCTGAGGAGTAGATAACAGAAACTCTTAGACAGAGTGTGTTAGTTTATATGTCTCAAAGAATAGAGAAATAATGATTCAGCAGAGCAATCCGTATTATAAAAATACATGAACAAAAGAAAAAAATCTGAAAATCCTCCCCTGCGATTCAGTAAGACTGTGGAGACATTATAGCAGGCATGTGTCATACCGTCACAACTGTATTTGCTTCCTGCACCTTCTGCAACAAATTACCATAAATTCCATGGCTTAGAATAACAGAAATGTATTCATGGCCAAAAGTCTGAAATGTGGCCGTGCTGTTTTGCAGAATATCTAGGTTCCTTTTCCAGTTCCCAGTGACTGCCCCAGCATTCTTGGGTTTAAGGCGTATCTCCCCAGTATTGCCTGCATCTTCTCTTGACTGCTCTTCTGTGTGTATCCGCACTTTCCCTTTGCCTTATAAGGATACTAGTGATAAACTTTAGGATCCACCCAGATTAATCTCCTTACCTCAGAATTCTTCTCTTCATTACATCTTCGAAGACTCTCCCTCTCCCCAATAAAATAGCTTCCAAATTCTAGAGATCAGGTCTTGATACGTTGGGTGATCATTATGTAACCAGCTGCAACAACCCCCAACACTAGGCACTCTTCAGTCTCCAAAACTGACCTGTTGCCAAGGACAAATAAGATGCACAGAGACAAGGACTATGTGGCCACTCCTTTGAGCTAACCTGTCCGTGTTCTTCAGCATCATCTACCCAGATTGATAGCACTACTTTCCACCGTATTCTATACAAGTCCATGCAGTTCAATACCACGTAGGAGGAGTCAGAGGTCCTTTTCAATGGTAGTGAGTATGTTACAGGAAAATATGACCCTTGTGACTAAATTCTGTGTTAAGATTAGCCGTGAAAAGACCTTAAAGTTTACTGACGTATTGGAAAAAACACAACTAACCAGACCAGAGAACACTAATTCCAAATCCCACATTCCAAAGACATTCTAGAATGGCAGGATTGCCTCCAGGAACTTTTAAGTACAACCATTCTCATTAATTTGCCTTTGGACCAACGCCTAGCTTCAGAAAAAAATGCATGGGCAGAGTACTTCATGTATGAATCTAGACGAGATGATACTTTCAAGTGTAACAATAGAACATATATTACAAAATTATCAGAAATCTTGGAATGTTGGTATTCCAACTACCTAGAACAGGACCAGGGATAACTAGCGTCTTGTTAATATCTTGTGAAGCCCAGAAATGCTATTAATAATTTTAGGTTTATTACTACCAGTTACCATCTTGTAAACATATTTGCTAAGGTGTAATGCCATTCTAGTATTTTCTTTAAAGCATTGGCTAACTTTGTAACAGTATTGCATGTCTTTCAGGGAATAATTAATAAAATGGTCTCAAAAGTAAAACTTCTATATGCATAAGAATCAAGTGAGTCATAAGTTAAAAAATATTACTTTCTAGGTGCTCTAGAAATTTTGACTACATAGAGATATGCTAGCCAGATTTAAGTGTTTGAGGAGAAACACTGTCTTCTGCAATATCTTAGAACTCTCAGCTTATAATACATGATGTTTGAGCCAAATCCCCATGATTCCTAGGTGATTTGGGAAAAGATAGCCATGTTCAAAACAAGTGCATTTCTAATTTGTTTCCATGATGTTTGGAAGAAATTAGTTATCTAAGTGTCATTTCTTCTGTCCATAATTTAGAGGATTTAAAAAAATACCTAGCACTGAGCCTCTATCAAAGGAGAAAATGTCTTTGTCTTAGAGCAAAACGAGATGGAGCTGTCTCCTTGATCCTTGGTTTGTTCCCAGACATCTGTCATTTCAAGGACCATGCCATATATTCCTTAGTTTCCCTTTGTAATCCTGTATCAAAGAAAGCATGCTGGTAGTTTCTGAAAAGATGTGAGGCATACATGCACACAAAAGGACCCAGAGAGAAACCTAAGTTTTCATTGGTAAAAATGAGCTATCTGTGTGATCACCATGTTTCCATTTATACACTGAAAAAACTGTTTTCCATTACAGAAAGCTGTAGCTTTTTAATGAGGCTCTGTGTTTAAATCTCATTTATGTAATCTTGTGTTTTATTTAATTTTGTCCTACCAAAGGAAAGTAAAAACAAAAGTAAATATTAGGGTAACTTTTTGAGCCCATTTTTAAAGTACTTTTTTTCTTCATGGGTGATTTCAGAGCCAGGCTATGCTTTAGAAGTTTAGAGTAGTAGGTTATTTAGTAAAATTGTCATGATCACAATGTCCTCAGGAAAACTAGGACAGAGCGGGCCACGCTTAGCAAACTTTGCGTCTAACAGAGACTATCAAGGCCATAGAAGTGTTTGGCATTGCTGTTTTTTCTTTGCACTGAGGAAAATTGATGACTCTAGTGTAGATCCTTCCTGAAATGACTATTTCTGGTTTTTCTTGATAAAATATCCAGGAACATGGAAAACAATCCTAATCTAAAATGTATCACCAAAGTATATAGGTACAAACATATGTGTGACAGATTGTTAGACAGGTCTTCTGTCAGAAGACACTTAATTTGTAGATATATTTATAATGCTCCGTTTTCAAAAATTTAATATCACCTTCTGTGGTGTTTCTCTTTTAAAGTCACATTGTTTTCCCTAATTTTGATTTTAAATAAATTTTGTGGACTTCACTTCCAATAAATTGTAAGTATAACTAAAAGGTCTTAGAGAATTTTAATAATATAATTAATATGTTTGCTCTGTAGTGAAATGTTAGTCCCTGAAAACTGAGACTAAAATTTATTTTTAATAAACTATAAAATATTTTTTAAAGATCAGCATTTATTAGCTTCAAAGAAAATTCTTAGTAAATTTGAAATCAAAGGAAGGAAATACAGAATTTTTTATAAAATTCTACAATTATGCTACAAAACAGTGGTCAAAATAGAAACTAATGGACTCAGTTGCACAAAATCTAAGTAAAATGTGTGAACTGTGTATTTTAAATACATGACTAAGTCAAAGCAAAGTGAAAGTACAGAATACTTAGCAAATCACGATTGTATGAATACCTTTGTGGCTTGGATAGAAAATCCTTTGAAAAAATACACTGTTACATTATTAAGTAATATACTTGACAAGAAATAAACACAAAAGATTAAAAAAGTACAATCAAATAAGCAAAAAATATTAAAATTTTTAAAACTTAATTAAAAAGGAATCCAAGCACTAATTTTAGAAAAGAGAAGAAATCAGCATCACAAAAAGAGTAGATAAATTTAGAAATAAGAACAGATGAACTATTACCTAAAGAATTTAAAAATATAAATTACTTTTTAAAAATGCATTGAAAATATTAGTGAAATCAATAACTGTTTAGTGAAGCAGAAAATATCCAAATTTAAATGTGAACTCTAATCAGATAACTAACCAAAGAAAGGCACTGTAGAAAGCATCAAATAACAAATTTTTAAGAAGCAGGCCTAGGTGGTTCCTCTGAAATCTCAAAGGAAACACTTTTACTATGATTAAGAAAGAAATTACTATTTTTCTTTTAAAAAATAAACTTGAAAACATTCATTTGAAAAGAATATCATTTTTCCATGTGAATATTGATACAACTAGCATAAATAAAATATTAACAAAACTGAATTTGGAAGCAAATCAATGTAATATTACATTATGTCCAAGTAAGATTCATTTCAGAAATATATACTAAGAAGATATAGCCACTAAGGAGAAATATCTGCTATTGTAGCATATGAATAAGTTAGCAAAGAGAAATATACTAATCTTGATTAAAGTTAAAAGCACATTCAGAAAATAAATTCAGCCTGCTTTACAAAGTTAGATGCAATTGAAAACAACTTTGCATAAATTAAAAAGGTATAAACTTTCTAAAAATAATATAGTTACATATTACAAACTTAGATCTAGGGCCATGATTACTGTTACTATTAAAGGTATCCCTCCAATGCCCTGAAAGGAAACATTACTATTTTTTCTCTTACTATCAGGAATTTGATAGCTATTACATTTAACAAAACATTAACTTCATAGATATTAAATTTAACAAAACAATGAAATGTATGTTATTAAAAATTGGAAGAGAAATGTTACTATATTTGTATATTATCTAAGTGAATGTCTAAAAAATATGTATATCAG
>PVJX010036102.1:0-17810 GCA_004027295.1 Dolichotis patagonum
TTTGGTTTCTTCTTGGGTTAAGAGAGTCCATCTCTCTCTGTTTGGGTACATAAGGCAAACTTTTGACAGAAGCTAAAAATGATATTTAAAAGGAAGAAAAAGTTGAGGACTGTGTTGTTCATGAATGAGAAGAAACTTTCTTTATGCAATATTAATAAGGAGAATCCATTGTTATTTAAAAAGGCTAAAAAATTATACATGAGATCGACTGAAGAAAATGCACAGTTGGTTTACAGTTAATGTGACTAACAACAGAATTTTAATGCACAAATATAGTTAAAACACTTTTTAGGTACTGAAGCTTCTTAGGTTTTCTTCCTGAGAAAATTTAAGATTCCAAAAGTAATATATTTTTCACTTATACTACAATATTTACTATCATTACTAAGAAACAATTTAAATTTCCAAAACTCATTAATTACAGAATTGCAGCTTTGTAGTTGTAAACAATTTTTCCCTAGTTTTCCACCTCTTGATTCATGATAATCACCCTTAAAAGCCTCTGTTTCTTTGATTTAAGCATTTTGAAGAGGATTCTAAATGTGAGATCATATATTCTGTTTCTTTCTGGTCAGGCTTATCTAATTTGCATAAGCACCAAAAAATTAACTATGTGAGATGATTAGTAGATGAATTAACATAGTTGTAGTAACTATTTCATACCATGTATTTACTGTAAATCAAAATATCATGGTGTCCACTGCATATACAATACTTATCTAGCAATGATAGGTCCTCAGCTATAAATAAATACAATTATACTTATAACCCTAAAAGAAAAACAAAACAAAAAGATTCTAATTAAAGTAAGAACAGATGACATTGTCTTTAATTTCATCAAAGACATCTCTGTACCTAAATAAACATCTTATCTTTGTCTCCTGACTAAATGAAATCAGCAAAACCAGGAAAATTATAAGAAAGAAAATTTATTTTCTGAACTTCTGATCAATGGACATATGGATTAAGTCATCAGCATAGCACTTTAGTTCATAAATTTTTAATAATTTTTTAGTCTCAATTTCATTGGTTCTGCTCTGATCTTTGTAAGGCTTTGTAATAGACTTTGGCTTGGATTCTTCTTGTTTTCACAGGTCTGGTTATTTATTAGTGATCTCTGTTATTGTGATGTAGGAACTCACATCTATGAACCTACATTTTTGGATGGTTTTCTTTGTGTCCTGTTAGTTCTGGTATGTTGTACTGGCATTATTGTTTAATTATAGATATTGTCTTACTTCTTCCTTGATTTTTTCTGCAGCTCATTATTGATTTAAAAGTACTAAAATGGACAAAAATTGAAACAAATCTAATAGCTAGGTTTGTTTTTAGTTATGGTTTTTGTCTGGATGTCCTCCCAAAGCCTCATGCAGTCATGGCAGGGGGCAGGCCTTTAAAAGATGACTGAATCTAGACCATATCTCTCATATCCATTTTGCTGTTGATGGGCAAGTTACTCTTGCTTTTTTCTGGTCTCCTGTCACATGGAACAATTGGTTTCTCTCTTTCAATTTTTAGTCTATGAATTTCACTTCCAGTTGTATACAGTATATCAATGGATCTTGTTTCTTGATCCATTCTCCCTGGGTTTCTTTTTATTGTTGAATTGAGGTCATGTACATTAATGGTTACAATCAGCATACATTGGTTTGTCTCTGCTATACTATTCTCCTGTTGTTGGCCCTCCAGTTTTCCCCTTCATTCAACTGCCTGTCCTGTTTGGCAATCTTGTCTGTTGCTCTTCCTGGAACCATGATCATTTTTTATCTCTCTCTAGAATATCCTTCAAACACTCTGTGCTGGTTTGGTGGTCATGACTTCCTTAAGTTGTTCTTTATCATGGAAGTATCTTATTTTTTCATAAATTTTGAGAGATAATTTTGCAGGGTACACCAACCTGTGTTGGAAGTTGTTTTCTTTCAAGATTTCTAACAATTCACTCCAGACTCTTCTTGACTTGATGGTTTGTGTTGATAAGTGCTGTGATTTTGATTGGTTTTCTTTTTAGGTGTTCTGTTTCTTTTCTCTAACAGCTTTTTATATTCTATTCTTGTTCTGGAATTCTGGGAACTTGATTATTATATGTCTGGGTATAGATTTACTTTGGTTATAGCTTGTGGGAGTTCTATATGCCTCATTATATGTAAACCATATCCTTTCCCAGTGTTTGGAAAGATTTCTCCTATTAATTCTGTAAATAGATTTTCCATTTCATTTGCATTGAGCCCTGCTTCTTCACTGATACCTATGGGTTTTAAATTATTTTTCTTTGCATCATGTTTCATCCATTAAATTGTTATTTCCTGGCTCTTTGCTATTTTTGAGAGATCTTTATTTCCATGGTTGCTAGCTGCAACTCTGTCTTCAAGATCTAAAAGTCTATCTTCAGTATCTTTCATGTGGTTTTGTCAGCTTTTGATCAATTTTTAATTTCCTAGATATCTCTTTGAATCTGTTTCATGCATTGTAATTCCTTTCTATATTGTTCATTCAAGGTTTCCATCATTTTCCTATGCTTCTCTCTTTTGTCTATGTCTTCTTTAGACCTACTGAACTATTCTTCCAGTATTTTTGTGATTTCTTCTTTTACTTGAGATATTATTTCTGATTTGATTGCTTTTACAATCTGATGAAGTTGTTTGCTTACCTCAGTTGTGATTGTTTCAGTGATTTCAGGTATGTGATTTCCATATTACTCTGTGACTGTATCTCCCAGACTTGTTCTGTGTGGACTAGGGGTCTAAGATTGCCCTTTTATTCAATCATCTTGACATTCTCCTGGCTTCTTCCCAAAAAGCTGGTTGTGGTGTCCCAGGCACTTCCCACATTGGCTGCCTTTCCATGGTATAGGGGAATGGGACAGTCACTTGGGTTCCTCTGACCCCAGATTCACAGGGAAGTAGCAGGCCATAAAGTGGGCTTCTCCAAACCTGTACAGATACACTGGGGTTTCCCTAATCAGCAGAATTGGGTAGTGGTGGGGAGGCTGCTTCTCTCAAATTGTATGTCTACACCAAGTCTCCCATGATAATGACAGGCACATGGGGGTTGTTTGTCTGATTCTCCTGGTGAGTGATGGTTGCCTGAAGGCACCAAGGGCCTCCAATGGTGGCCTACAGTTGCATGGGGCTTCCTGGTTCTGTGTCCCTGCTCCTGCTGGCTGCCTGCAGTAAGCAAGCCTTCTGATGGTAGCCAGCAGACAAAGGTGGACCTGGTTAGTTCTCTCCACTCACTCTGGCTGCCCACAGAAAGCAAGCCTTCCAGTGGCAGTGGCAAGCTTGTATAGGTGGATCTGTCTGTCTTCTCTATTTTTTAGTTTCTTATTGTTGATAAAATACTCTCACCATGGTTGTGGGAAGAAAAGCCTTACTTTCTTCTCATATCAGGTCATTGACTTGTCACCTGGATTTTTATTGTTTCATGATAGTGAGTTCCTTCAGTTATGTCATTTATTTTAGTGCTTAGGAAAATTGGAAATAGGAAATAAATTAGGTCTTCTGGGAGGTGAGTACTTTCACCTTCTAACTATGTAGATTGCAGCTATAATGGTTGGAGCTCCAGATTCCATTTTGGACAGTGGAATAGCCCTGAAGATGAAGGTCACATCGTATGATAATAATGCAGCCAAACCCAAGCCCCAGTCATTTGTGACTGGGGAGTCATCACACTCTCCATATATAAGACTCCTGTGTGATAGAAGATAAACACATGTTGAGTCACTCTGTGTAATGTTAGGTTTGTTTGTGTTCATAAACAAATCAGTTTATAACTGCCATCCAGGCAGAAGAAAGATAAAAGGAGAAGAAATTCATAAAACACAATGAAGTCCTGTGATTTGCAGAAAAATGTGTGAAACTAGCAATGCTCTCTTGAGAAAGATTATCATAGATGCACCGTAAAATATTATGTGTTGTCACTATATGTGGAAACTAAAAAGACCACTTGAAGGTGAAAAAAAGGATGCTCAGAGACCAGGAACTGCACAGGGTAGAGGAAAAATGGCAAAGGACAATTGATGGACATGATAGAAACACAATGTATGCACATATGGAACAATCCCAGGAAATCCCAATTCATGTGTATTCTTAGTATGTGCTAATAGTAATGTTAACATGCTTTTCTTCAGGAAGCCTCCCAGACACACAGATTGAGTGTATGAGTCCTTCAAATAGGTTTGGCTGAAGTGTCCTTGGTCAGTGAGGTCTCCAGAACTTGGGACTATCATAAAATGTGTACAAAGTATAACTCTATCTATGACAGGTGCTCATCATCTGCATTATGACTGAAGAAAGGACAGGCATGGTTGATAGATAACTGGTTGTCAACTTGTAATACCAGCTGAATTGAATCAGTGTGGTGCTGAGCATAGGTGGCCCATCTGAGGATTGTTCCCAAGATAAAAAGGAGAACTGGAGGGGAAGAGCTAGTGTTGCTGGTTCTCCTGTTGCCTTTGGATCCCCTGATGCAGCTTGGCAAGCTTCTTTCCTGGTATGATCCTGACCATTATCATCAGAGGAGCTCAGGAAGTTGTAGCTGCTGAGAATGGCTGCAGTCCACTTTGGGGGAGCTCTGGTCTTTATCTCTCCCTGACTCCAGAGGGGAAGATGGTGTGATGTTCAATTCTCAGGAGAAGCTCCACGCACTAGCTTCCTGGCATGAACTCAGCTGTAATCATTGGAAGAGCTTGGTACCTATTATCACTGACAATAGCCCTGGAGAGCCTGTTCCTTATTTTGAACACCACTTCCTACCTCCAGTGCAGAGGCCTCCGCATGCTGGAACAGACTTTCTGGCTTCCACCACTATCTTTCGGCCTTCACAGAGCAGATCCATATACAGACTTCATGAGATATTGTTGGTTCTAGGCCTTCAGTTGGACTTGTGAGGACACTGTCATGGGCACTAGGACTTCATCTGGACTCATACAGGACATTGTCATGTGATCCAGGCCCTAAGCTGGATTCTTTGGGTCTTAGCATGTGGACAGATTTCCTGCACTCTTACTTTTCATGTTTGACTCTTTGGGTTACCATTATAAAATAGTTCTATGAACTATATTAACTGTATGTAATAGTTTTCCTTGCTATCCTTGACTACAACAACAGAGATGCAGTCAAGATGCTGACACACGTTACTCTCCAATAGGAACTTCCAGGCAGATTTGGGCTGCAGGACTTGAGAGAACCTGCTGTTTACTCTGAGTCTTTGCTTCTTGATCCCTGAATTGTGGTTCTTGACACTGAGTCATTGAGAGTTAGTCTATGCAGCTCACAGTGTATTCCCAATTGTTATGAATGTCTGGGCCTTTTCTTTGAAGATAAGGTACATATTCAGGTGCTTTGACAATACTGGTGTCCATGACTTTATGTGGTGAGGATGGTAGAAGGAGCTTCAGGAATAACAAGAACATACAGCTATGAGTTGTGAGATGTGTTTCTCCTTGCCAGATGAATGGGGAGAAGAATAACTTGGCCTGGAGGTGGCCACAGTGTTCTCTTATACAATTGCCTTTGGTTTTGCAAAGTTGTTTTTACAGAACAGACAAGACTAATGAAGTGAGAGTTAGGATTAGGGTGATATCTTTTAATCCATCAATTTCCATGGCTTACTTGCTCTCCCTGCTGAGGATCACAAACTCCCTGAACAGCAGCCACTCACTGTAGTCACTGTCCTGGTTGGGACACTCACAAAATGCATTAGAAGGTAAGTTGAGCATGGAGCCCTTCTTAGTGTTGTCTTATTCCTGCTGTCCCAAGTGTATGCAGAAGACTTTGCCATGGCCTTGGGAAGGCTGGTGCTGAGCCAGGCTTCCAGAGGACATCATCAGCTGAAGTTATTACCCAGGCTTTGGTTTAGACTAAAGTATTTGCTGACCAGCTCAGAGGTTAAACTGTGTTTCTGCACTCTGGTTGCACCTGCATCCATGGAGGCAGGAAAAGGCCAGGTGCTTCTTCAGAAGAGAAAAACGGATGCTGTACAAACCACACAGCTGTGTGGGGAAACTCTGGCCTTTGAGCTTAGTAGGGTGAACAGTATCTTTGATCCCCACAAGTTTCCAGGTTGGTGGGGGCTCTGTACAGTGAGTGAGGAGTTGTGTCAGAGCACCCAGGTCCCTCAGGACCTTTCCTTGTTTCTTCCTTTCAGAATGCTGGAATCTGAAATTTCGCTTGTCTAAATTTAAAACAGTTGTGTTAGTCACTCTACCAATGGCTCAGACACAGTACCCAACTCCAGCAACTTAAAGTAAAGAAAGATTTATTGTGGCTCATGTTTCATTCCATGATCAACCAGCTGTATGGCAGGACCCCATGGCAGAGACTCATTGCTGAGGAGAGCTGCTTGTAGCATGAGACAGGAAATAGAAAGAACAAAGGGCCTTCCTTGGGGGAGACAAACCCATTCATCCCTTGCTCCAGTGTCCACCTTCTTCAGATCAGATCCCAGGTTTCAACACCAAGTTAGCTATCAACCCCCATAATGCAATCATTTTACAAAAGCCTTACTTATAACTGCTTGATAGATGGTCATCTAGCTATAAACCATAGCAAAACTCCTATAATCAGTCTCACTGTATGGATTCACCTTGTGGTAGAAGGTTCTTTGTAGGTCACACCCCCTACACCTGGTTACTTTATGTCTCTCAGGTTTAGGACAAGCTGTGCTATGAAGGTTCTGGTTTGTCCTCCATTCTAGGAGGCTCCTACCCTGAGGAGTCTTCTCAATATGAATCTGAGGCCATGTGAGCAGCACAGAAAACCCAGAAGGTTGCTGGGTTTGGGACTGACAGGTTTGAGTTTAGGTCCAGGCTTGGGTAAAATGCTTGTCCTCGCTAGGCCTGTCTTGCTTACTTTTCTCTTATTGATTAGACAAAACACCTGACATATAAAATTAAGAAAGGAAAGAATTATTAAGCTCACAGTTTGTGGACATATCAGTCCATAACCAGCTGGATCCAAGAAAAGGTGGTGTGGAGAAAGGCAACAGTTCAAGGGAGCAGAAGAAAGCAAAAGCAAAAAATGGGAAGAGCAAGCCTCTTTTCCTCCCTTATGTTTTAGATAGTCTATTTGCCATTGGATGGGTGTAGCATGCATACAAGTTCCCTGCCCTTTCCATCACAGATTCAGAGTGTTTATAAAATGAAAACTCTGGCCCCCTGCTGAGTCACTTAATTAAGCTTCTAAACTTCTCAAGTTGATACAATGTCTCAACTATTACAACATCTCAGTTTCCTCATCTATGAAATGAAAGATGGAATATGGTCTCTAACTCAGGCAGTACCTTGGTCAGAGGATGGTATATCACTTAGTGCCACTTAAATGTAGTTTCTGTAACTACCATACACCTGGAGGCTCAACATCTGAGTATTAAAACTCCATTTCCCCTCTGTGGTGCTGAGCACCTAAGATAGGGTAAGCTCATTCTCACATCTTTGTTGGATGCTTTGTGCATCTGGCTCTGTGCAGAGCACTGGGTGACTTCTATGACATTTTGCCTTCAGAGTGACTCTGTGTGATGACACAGTTGTGCAAGAAGATGGAACACTTGGACTGGGTAGGTGCTGATAAGAACAGACCCAGGACTCAGATCTTCGTTCTCTTTGAAGCTCTGAGTACTTCCACTCCTTTTTCTTGTTGACAAACCTTGCAGGGAATGTGTCCTATCTCAGACCAACAGATGCTGCTTTGTGGGGGAGCTGGTTTTGATGTGGAAGACATGATTTCTTTAGTTATCTGGGGTGTATTGATGATAATGGTAATGACCATAAAGAATCATTTTTGTATGATTAGAAAGATTCTGGTACTTAACAGATGTGCTCTTCTTTCACACTGCACATGTCTGCAGGAGGCAACAGTTCTGCAGGAATTTCAGGGAATATGCATCAAGTTGGGTAGTGATTTGAATGTGGATTTGAAACTTGTGCTCAACTGCCTGTTATACAGCAGGCTGGGTGGAAGACTAGATGAGACTGAATTCAATGTAAATCACTTTTCATTATGCTAGGTTGGTTAACTTGGGCCATGAGATTTCTGACTTAGTTAGCTTCTCTCCTGGTTGACACATTTGGGGCTGAGGACATTTCCAATGCCTTCTTGATTGTATTGCTTCAGAACACTCACAAGTTTGCACTAATGACTCAGGGGATCACTCAAGGAATGTAAAAAAAGGAATGCTAGGCAAATAGGAGTTTCCTGCCCATTCTGTCAAGGAGGCTGTGGTGAAAATAGTAGCTAGACTTTCATGGGAACAAAGTGATCTAAAGAATGTGACCACTCTTCTTTTAGTACTGATGAGCACCAAAGGACTGGCTGTGTCATAACCATAGCCAATCTGTAGTTTGACACAATGATGAATTGGATCAAGTTTCCACAACATTTTGGAAGTAGAGGTAATAACACTATCTTTCATTACTGATTAACACCAAAGGACTGACTGTGTCATAGACACTGTCAACCAGAAGATGGACACAATGACGAATTTGGTCAAGGTTCTGCATTTTTGAAGTGGAGGCAAAAATGGCATCCTAAATGGACATGATAATAAAGAATCTCATAATCAACAAAATAGTCCAGATGACCTTTTGTTCTGGGAATGCATTGGGAAACAGGATGGTGATGTGAAGATGTGGGGATTGCCTTTTATGTCTGCACATGGAAATTATCACATACTCATCAGAGAGCACCGTGCCTTATTAAAGACAGTTCTGAAACTCAGCAATGAGATAAATATGGACTTGAGAAGTAATTAATGGGAAAAAAGGGGCCAGGATTGAGTGACAAACAGAAGACTATATGAGTTCACATGGGAAGTGGCAACAGTGGAGATTAATAAATGGTTGTATTGAATATATTGAAGAATTATAAAAAGAGAAAGCAACATAGATTCTGATGTAGGGGTTTCTGTTTTAACTTTGCCAAGGAGGAGTTGCTGGGGCTGAGAGTGATGGCCTGGAGGACTTTTAGCAGGCAGGTTTTACAGATGGAGAGGCCCCTCAACAATCTATTCAAATAGATAACATGTGTACATGATGTCATCTCCCAAATCTTGACAACTGAATGTGTCTATAGCTATGAAGCCCACAGTCATAAGTATCACTGTGTATATGAGGATCAGGTGACCAAGGTAAGGCCAGGGGCCTTGAGCCTGTGCTTTAGAAAAAATGTGAAGGCATCAAAAAGAAGCAGTGCTATGTTAGCTATGATCCTGATGCTGACTTCAAAGAAAACATATATTGTAAGTCAGTAAAAGAGGAAAATCTGTTGCCTTTATTCCTCTTCATAGGGAAAGAAGCAAATAGTAGATATCTGAAGGAAGAATCATGGAAAATTCATTACATAAATTACCTCCTTCATCAATCTCAACCTACCCTACACCTTCATTCAAACACGACCATTATTGCAATGAGTCCCTTTTGCATTCTCTGATTTAAGTGTACCTCACACTCTTTTATATGCATCTCAGCTCTCTCACTGTCCCATTACTTCTATTTTTTAAATTTTTATTTATTTATTTTATTTAAGAGAAAAAAGACACAGAAGAAAACAAAAAGCAAAAGAGGCAAACAAACTACAACCACAACAAACCCAGAACAATAACAGTATTATTTACAAAATCAGATGATATAAATTTAACAATGATTGTAATATTTCATATTGTTACCTTCAAAAGGTTTGCTTAGATTACCAGATAGAGACATGTAAAATTGATCTAATCATGTGAGTATTAACTATTCTTTTCCAAGAACTAATACAAGTAATAGTATAGTCATTTTAGCTATCTTATATATATACAAATTTATGTCTTTTTGTTTTTCTTTCCTTCTTTCTTCCATTTCCTCCATTTTGTTTCCTCCATTTCCTTGCCCCAGTAACTTTTCCTGTTTGAGTAGTTTCTTACCCTTAGAAGTGAGACAATATTTATTGTAGATTTTGGATCATATATATTCATCCAGTTTCTTACACTGCAAGACAATACAGTATTTACACATGTGAGTTTGATTTATTTCACTTATGAGTATGGTCTCAAGTTCCATCCATTTAATCCTAAAAGGCTGGATACAATCTTTCTTTGTAGCTGAGTGGTACTCGACTGTATAAAAATACCACATTTTTAAAATCCATTACTCAGTTGATGGGCACTTGGGCTATTTCCAAGATTTGGCTATTATGAATTGTGTGGGGATAACATGGGTACACATATATCACTCTGGTATGTTGTTTTTAACTGTTCTGGGAAAATGTCCAGACGAAGGATAGCTGGTTCAAATGAAATCTCTAATCCTAGCTTTTTCAGGAATCTCCACATTGATTTCTATAGTTGTTGCACCAGTGTACACTCCCACTAACAGTGTAGAAAGGCTTCTTCTTCCCCACAGACCCTTCAGCATTTGTTGTGGTTGATTTCTTGATGTTAGCCATGCTTTCTGGAGTGAGATGAAATTTCAGTGTTGTTTTAATTTGTATTTCTTGAATGATCATTAATGTTGCACATTTTAAAATATATTTATTCACCATTTGCATTTCTTCATTTGAGAATTGTGTATTCTTTGCAAATGCCCATTTTTGGATTGAGTCTTTGTATTTTGGGGGCCCAATTTTTAAAAAATTCTAGTTAGAAGTCCTTTGTCTGAGGGACAGTTGGCCAAGTTATTTTCCCAATTCATAGGTTTTCTTTTGATTCTGTTGGTGATTTCTTTTGAAGTGCAAAAATTTTTTAATAAGATGAGATTCCAGCTGTTGATTCTGGGAAGTATTTGCTGTGCAGTTTGATTTTTTTTTCTTCATGAACCTTCTGCCTACCCCTATGTCATCAGGATTTCTAGCTATGTTGTCTTCTAGGAGATTTAATGTTTCTGTTTTAATATTTAGATCTTTGTTCTATTTTGACTTTAGTTTAGTGCATGGTGATAGGCATAGGTCTAGGTTTAGTTTTTACAGTATGAAAAAGCCAGTTTTTTCAGCACCACTTATTAAAGAGACTACCTTTCTTCCAGTGAACACGTTGGGCCCCTTTGTCAAAAATGAGGTGGCTGAGTGTGTTTGTAGCTGTGGTTGTATCTTCTAATCTATTCTATTGATCTTAGGTCTGTTTTAATTCCAGTACAATGCTTCCATCCTGTCTTCAAGGTCTGAGAGTCTATCTTCAGCTTCATTCAAGAGGTTTTGCCAGCTTTCAATGAAATTTTTAATTTCTTGAATATCCTTTTGAATCTATTTCATGCTTTCTAATTCTGTCTTATATTGTTCACTCAGGGTTTCCATCACTACCTTATGCTCCTCTGTTTCTTTTTTAATCTAGATCTTCTTTATATACACTCAATATTTATTTCATAAAGTTTGTCATTTCTTTTTTTTTTTTTACCTGAGAGACTATTTCTGGTTTTATTTCCTCTATAGCTTCATGGAATTGTTTCTTTGCTTCAGTTGCTATGATTTCATAAAGTTTAGTTATGTGATTTCCCATGTTTTCCATTTCAGTGTCTCTTGAGTTTGTTCTCAGTGGGATGGAGGACTGAGACTGCATCTTGCTCTTTCATTTTGTCATTTTCCTCCTGAACCCATGAAGCTGGATGGGCACCCTCTCAGTGGATTGCACTGGAATGCTGTGCTGGGTAGAGCTTCAATCCTCTGATATCCTCATGACTAGCTAGGGTGCAGTCCTGAACTATGGCATTGGAGCCTTGTGTTCTGTGACCAATGAGTCTGGCCAGACATTCCCCTGATGGATTGTGCTGGGTTGCACTGGGATACTGGACTAGGCAGAGCTCAGATCCTCTGTGCAACTAGTAGGGGCACATCCCTGGAGTTTGTTCCCAGGTCCTAGTGCCTGGCTGGGTGGAGTTTAGAACCTCAGGGACCCAGGTGGATAGCTGTGGCTACTGCTCCTCAATTATAGTAGTATTATGAGTTTCCCTGTTGGATTCCAGTGGCACTTCTGTAATAAAGCCATCGTATGTGGTAGGTAGTTTTATACTTTTGTCTCATATTTAATACTTTTTAACTCCTTTAATCCAACTCACTATCTTATTTACCTTTTTGTATCTTTATTCATTTATTCAGCAAATTAGTTTTCAGATATGATATGCCCAGCAAAACATAGCGTGTTTTAATTTGATTTCCTGGCTGTGTCTGACCTTTGTGGATCTTATCCTATATAAAATATACTTCTAAATGACTTTGTCTTTCATTTACTTATAATGCCAAACATTTATTTCCTAAATCTATTTTATGTGAATTACAAAATATATCCTGATGAAGTTTAAGGAAATAACAGTAATATATATTACAACATATATCTGACAACATTGAAGAATAATATTTTAAAACAATGAAATACAACTAGCTAAAATATGAGTTACCAAATTATTCATGTGATTTCTATGAAATTCAAAATAAATTATAATTTTTCTTTAAACTCTATGTATAATCTTGTGAAGCTGGACAAGGAGAATATTCAAATATTTCAAGAACTAAAGAGATAAGGCTACATTATTTTCAGTGTGTGGAGGTGAAGTCTGAGGTAATCACAGCCCACTTGTACACAAAAGAAGCTGAGGCAGAGCCTAAATCCTTCTCTACTGCAGATAGAAACTGAATTATCAGCAGTTGTGCTAAGACGCAGTAAGAAGTTAGTACTTGCTCTGAATGAAACTATGTGTAAATATGCTTTAGTCTCAACAACTTTAGGTGAAACTATGTATAGAATTGTGACATGGAACAAATGGAGATCTCATATCTGTGGAAAATTTAAAAAGAGGATACAGTGTTTTACCTAGACCCACTACCCATAGGAACAAACAAAATATAGTAAAAACCAGAAAAAATCTAAAATGTTTAAACATTTTAAAAAATTACATTTTCACTAGTACATGTTGAAGTACATAATTAATATGTTTACCAATTTGTTTCATAAATTTCTTATCCTATGAAAGTATATTTTAAAGGAGAAAGCATAATAATGATAGCTTTTAGATAGGTAAAAATGGAGAGCACTGATCATTGACTAAAAGATGCATAAAGGCACAGAATAAAAGATTCTGGATTCACAAAGTAGTGAATGATTGTAAAATGGCTCTGCAGGAAAAAGAATGAATGAAATGGTTTAAATGTGTGAGAAAATAGTAGAGCACCATCTCTTTCCTTAAGTTTGTAACAGTCAAGTGAATGCTTAAATAAAAAAAAAAACCTATGCATTGTGGGACATGGAATAATTCCACATGTATAATTAAACTCTAGTGCAGATTATAAAAGTGGGGTAAAGGGAATATAGTGATAAGATTTAGATTTTACATAAAACATTAATTTAGTGAACTAATTTAGTAATCATTAATTTAGTGAACTTGGATCAAGCACATATGTTTTAATCCCTTAAGTATAGTTCTGTAATATTTATATATCACGAGAATTTACACACTTAAAGTTTATCAATGATATCAAACAAATTTAGCTGATGTTTGTCACATAAAACTTACTATATTAGATATTAAGGCTAAAATATCTTTTTCAATTTTTTATTTTAAAAACAAAAATAGGAAAAAAGATAGAAATACTACAGAAAATAAAAAAAAACTGATAGAAAATAACACTAGTTAATATGTTGCATATTGTTATCTTAGAAGTAGTTGTTCAGTTTACAAGATCTAAGCATAGAAAACTGATCAAGCCATCAAACAATGATAGCACAAACTGGCTTTTTCTGATGTCCTAACATATATATCTACCTACATATAATCTTTTCCTTTCCTTTTTTCCATTCTTCATTTTCTACTTTCCCCAGTTGTTCTGTCCTTTTGATCACTTTTTTCCCTTTTTCCCTTTCTTTATTCCAATAACTATTGTACATTTTGAATCTTATTACTCTTTCAGTTTTATTCTTTTTCAGTATTCAATACACTTTCAGTATGATTATTTTTACACTAGGGGAACAATATCATATTTATAAATGCCAATTTGATTTATTTCACTTATTAGTACAGTCTCAAGTTGCCTCAATTTACCTATAAAAGCCTCAAGATTATGGGTTTTTTTTATAACTGAGTGACATTCCATTGTATAAAAATATCACAGATTTTTATCCATTTTGTGGTTGATGGGCATTTTGGTTGTTTCTAAAATGTATCTATTACAAATTGTGCTGCTACAAACATGTGTGGACATATATAGCCATGGTATGACATTTTCAGTTTTTCTAGGAAAATACCCAGCAGCACAATAGCTGGATTGAATGAGACTTCCAATCCTAGTTTTTTGAAGATTCTTCACACTGATTTCCACAGTGGCCACACCAATGTACACTCCCACCAACAGTGGAGAAATGTTTGTTCCCTTTCGCAAAAGCCCCACCAGGATTAGTTATCAGTTCATTTCTTGATGGCAGGCATTCTTTCTGGTGTGAGATGGAATCTCAGTGTTGTATTAATTTGTGTTTCTTAAATGATCAGTGCTTCTTAAATGATCAGTGCTTAAAATGCTTAAATCAGTGCTTAAATCAGTGCTTAAATGATCAGTGCTATTGAATGTATTTAATTGCATTTGCATTTCTTCATCTGAGAAGTGCCTGTTCATCTCATATCAGGCTAGAATATCTTAAAATACTTATACAGACATTTTAAATTTCATGGAGAACATATATAGCTCAGTCATGATTTGAAAATATTGTAATCAAGAATGCAGTCAATCGACCTGACCTACTCAACTGCATAGATTAGGAACAGGATCCACCAAAGAATATCAGGTTTTTACCCATATGACTATATGTCTGCTTGGAATCTGTGGCCTCTGCTGTTGCCCAGCATCATTGGGATATCAAGGTGTAGTTCTGAATGCTGATAACCTGGAAATTATCCAAACTTAAATATGATTCCTCCTCAATGTGTACTGATTTCACATCATTGTGAAGTTGGAAATTCTATAAACTGAAGCTCTATAACGAGGTGATCATTTCAATATGAAATAATTTTTAAAATTATAAAATTTAAAGATATGTTAATATGGGAGCTGGGAAAGATGGCTGACCAGTAGGTAGCAGGATAGGAATCCTCTCTCAGAGAGACAGCTCAAATGCCAGAATAGAAAACCTTGGAGAGACACAAACAGAGGGAGATGGATTCTCTCAACCCAGAAAGAAATGGAAGTGAAAGAAACTGCTCGAATATGAGGTCCTGGGGCTACCATTAGAGAAACTAAGATTGGCGAGCACAATGCTCTCAGTGAGCTGCCTGAATTCTTTCCAGAGATCGACCTGAGTGCCTGAACCCATGCAGATGTGAGTGGCTTGAGCAGCCCCGAACCTAGAGCTGAACAGCCCTGCCCCCAACTTGCCTGGAACTGGCCCTGCATGTGACCCACACAGCAGCACCATGAATTCGAGCTGCAGCCACACTGAAGTCAGAGGTCGGGGAGCCGAGCATTTCTCAGGGAATGGCATCAACATGCAGTGAGTGACGGGAATGAGACCCTCCTTTGTCAAAGGGTCAACCAACTGAATGACATGTTGGATTTGGGCAGGACCACCCTAACTCTGTAAGGAAGTGGCTTCTGTTGGTTGCTCCCCTCGCAGAATGGATTGGTGGGATCTGCTTGGACTGGGCTGACTCCCTGGCCAGGACCCAGTGGGTCACCACAAATCAATTCCCTGGGTGCAGCACATACTAACGCAGTGAAGGCCCATGAAGGCTGACTGGCCTGGAGGAGAGGAGCCTTGCTTGCACTTCAATCTCTGACAGCAAACTGCAGAGGGCAGAAGCCCCTAGCCTGCATGCTCCAGAAGAACCCTAACCAATAAGAAAAAGGGCTGGGAATTACACTATACACTTGTATGGAAGGAACCAAAAACATGATGAGAGAGAGAAATAAGAAAATGCCCTCAGCCCCCAACCCTGAAAATATTGATCCAGGAGAGGTAAATACAAAAGAGATTGAGGGCAGCAAACATGCAACATCAAAAACAGCATCAGCGGACATAAACAGATATCCTCAAGACCTCATAAACAAGATCAAAACTGAAATATTAATTCAAGTTAAACAAGAGATAAGTAGATTAATAAAAGAAAGGCTGGGCATCTCTCAAGAAGACACAGACAGAAGAATGGAGGAATAAAAAAGGAGAGAAATGTTCAATGAAGAACACAAAAAACCTAGAACTCATGAAGCAGAGTCAAAGAGATTACCAGGAAACTAAAGACTCCATATAATGCTGGCAAAATTGCTTGAAAGAAACTAAAGATAGACTATCAAAAATTGAACACAGGCTTTCAATGTGTAATCATGAAAGGAACAATCTCTTAAAAACAATAAGGGAGCAGGCAGTAAAAATACAAGGCTTGAGGATGACAAGTTGATCTGCAATTTAAGAATAAAGCATGTGAATGAAGAAGCAGGAGTCAAAACAGTGGAACTGCAAAGGCTATTCACAGAAATTATTAAGGAAAACTTCCTAAACATAACAAAAGTAAATGATATGCAGATGTAGGAAGCACACAGAAATCCAGCCATCTACAACCAAAACAGAGCTACACCCAGGCACATAATAATCAAGATCCCAGAAATCCAATATAAGAACAGAATATTAAAGGCCACCAGAGAAAAGAAACAGACCACCTATAGGGGAAAACTCATCAAAATCATGGCAGATTTCTCAACACAGACCATCAGGTCAAGAAGAGCTTGGAGTGAAGTAATTCAAGCCCTGAAGGAGAACAACCTCCAGCCCAGATTGATGTATCCTGCAAAACTCTCTCTAGAAATTAATGGAGAAACAAGATGCTTCCATGACAAAGAGGAACTGGGAGAATTTGTGACCACCAACCCAACCCTACATAAAATACTGAAGGACATTTTAGAGAGAAAGAAAAAGAATACGAGCATTTCAGGAACAGTGGCAGAGAGGCCTCAGTGAATGGGGCAGACAATGGAGTGGAAGAGAAAAATAGACAACCAATGGCAGAAAAATAGAATAGCGGAAATGAGGCAAAGAAGATTGGCTGTAATCTCTAGTATAGATGGCCTCAAAATACTAACAGAGGAAAACACAGGCAGAGTAGATCAGGAGATAGCATCCACTGAGATGCTCCATATAGGGAGGTAGTGGGACCCAAAATAAGCAGTGCACACTATGGGAGTAAAGGGGAGGAATTGTCTAAAAAAGAAGGGAGAGGATATTGTTAATGGGGTAACAAGATTTAAAATCTACATTATTCTCATCACTCTGCTTGGATGGATTACATGCTGTTCCAGTTTGTCTACTTACACTAGACTTGAGGACACAGTCAACTATCCCATAAATAACAGGGTATATTATGGTAATCATCCTTAATTTCCTATCAACTTAATCTGAAGCCCTGTATAACTTATACTGTCTTATTATGACTGATCTTATTTGAATCTGGTTTGTTAGATTACTATTTTGTATTGACTGTTTTTATTCAAATCTGTTATGATTGATAGCATCAAGTCTAAGTGTATAGGCAACTACACTGAAGATGACAAGATTCACTAAGAAACCCACTCTGGTTTGATTATTACCTGCTTTTGAAGTCTTATAATGTCTCCAATGCTTCATTTTTATTAATGTTGTTATATATTGCTGAGACATCATGGTAACCACTGTAGATTACCTTGTATTGTGGTTTTATCAGACTTTTTGCTTCATACTTTTCTAGAAATTGTTTTCTTTTGTCTTGCTTTGTTTTGTTTTTCCCTCTAATATAGAAAGGATAGATATACATGTAGAGACTCATGCATGTGTAGAGCTTATAAACAGTTTATGAGAACCAACTATATAACTGATGTTGAAATGGACTACTTTGAAGAAGA
>PVJX010036103.1:0-17787 GCA_004027295.1 Dolichotis patagonum
ATTGTCTTACATAGCACTTTCCAACGGCAATTAAATGTAAGTCACATTTGTAGCTTAAAATTTCCAGTAGCCATGCTAAAAAAGAAAGGAAATAAGTGAAATTAATTTTAACAGTGTATTTATCACACTATATCTAAAGTGTTATCATTTCAACCTCACCTTAATATAAAAGTACTAATAACTATGTTATTGAATACTAAGTACTTGAAATGTGGTTTGGAGCATATGCTTAGCAGCACATCTGGTTGGACCAGTTGCGTGGCAGAGTCTCCGTCACTCCCGGATTAGATGGCGCCTGTGTAAATGCTGGAGGAGAAACGAGGTGGTCACCTGGACGGTAAAGAAGCAAGAGCACTTCCTTTTGTGTAGGTTACTCAGATGTTTTGGTTTGAAACCTGAATGTGTGGGCCTGGGATTTAGCTCAGTGGCTTAAGCACCTGCCTGGCAAGCACGAGGTCATGAGTTCGATCCCTGGTACAAAAAAAAAAAAAAAAAGAAACCTGAATGTGTGCTTCAGGAGTCCAATCTATTTTATCTCGGTTGATTGTTCTTGCATGAAAATCAAATCTACGGTTTCTAAGAAGTGTTTGTATTACTATGTGACAGTTATCCAGCCTATCATAGTGCTGTTTTATAGGACTTTATTGTTAAGTAATCCAGATATTCAGTAGTGCTATTTTAGCCAATTAACCTGGTCTTTTAAAAATGCCTCTGAGTTTCTCTGCCTTCGCTTTCTCCCATCCAGAATTGGGTGTAACACAGGCTGACCCTCGAGGCCCTGACGTGTGAAGAAGCCTGATGTCCAGTGACCAGGGCAGCACAGGTTGGTCCTGTCCTAGCTCCGTGCACCCCCTCTGCTGCCTGCTGCCATTACATCATATAAAGCTCCCTCAGGGCCTTACATAAAGCTTTCTTCCGAGTCGTTAAGAACCTTATTTTTGCAGTACTGAGAATTGAACTGAGTACTCTCCTCAGTTTTTACCCTGTTGAGGATTTGCTTTAGCTTAAAAGGCAATGAAAATAAAGGTGTGGGTACCCTTCTGGGTGTTACCCCACCCAACCCATAACCGGTAAGGTGCTGATTTTCATACAGCACCCTAGTGGGTCCTCGTCCTCACGTCCTCGTAGTCCTGCACGTTTAGCATCATTCTGCATCACAGGCGAAGATCTTGGGCTCAGTTGCATAGTAGCATCGTCAAACATTCCCACGTTGTTTTCTGCTAGATAAAAGTGAAGGTGAAGTCAGGCATATGGTTGCTTGTAGGCTGAGGCAGGAGGGTTGCAAGTTCAAGCCTTGTCTGAGATTTAGCAAATTCACAAGTCTCTGTCTCAAAATTTAAAATTAAAAAAAATTTTTTTTTTAAAATCTGGAGTTGTAGCTCAATGTGGAAGTCCTGGGTTCAATGCATAAAATTGAAGTTGGAGTAAGATTAGGACTCTTGGGTCCACCAAGCCAGCTACAAGACAAGTCGTTTGTATTTATTCGTGTTAATTTACTAAAGCACAGCGCCCACCGTTGTTAAAGAGAATGCTTCTTTAACTTTTTTTATTCTCATCAAAATCCTTGTCTCTGGAGGCGGTGCATAAGAAAGTGCGGAAAGCCGGGCGTAGTGGTACATGCCTGTAATCCCAGCTCTTGGGAGGCTGAGGCAGGAGGATCCTTGCAGGTTTGAGGGAAGCCTGGCCTACAAAGTGAGTTCAAGGTAGCATGAACTGCATAATGAGACCCTGTCTAAAAAAAAAAAAAAAAAAGAACACCTACCCTACCCTGAGGGAGGTGCCTAACTGAAGCAGGGTTGTTTTGAGATGAAGAAAAGTGGGTATTTTCACCCGACATTGTTTTCCCATGGTGGGGAAAACCCTTTGCAGAAGCAGCTGCCAGTCCACTCAGCCATTGTGCTGCCACAGTTGTGTTCTGCATCCGTGCTTCTGCACCCCCTGATAAGGTGGGGTGTCACAGCCCCCCTCACCCTCTCACGGCACGGCAGAGCCTGGGGTTACACCTGCACCTGAGTGCGAGGCTTACCACGCTGCCTCCCCTCTGGGAGCTGCTCCTTTCTGACACAAATCTGAAGACCGTAGTGTATCGCTCCTCAGTAATACAGTGTGTAATACAATGTAATCCCCTCTAGGTCACACAAGTAAAAATGTTAAAAAGCACAGAGAAAGTTTGTATTTTACTCATGATCATTAGGTGTTGTTGACCACTATGAAGCAGCTCTGAGCAGGATTTAAAATGAACTCACTGGCTTTCTGTGTTTATCTGTGAGTCTCTCCTGGGCCTACGCCCCTTACCTGGTGATGGGAGCTGATTCATAGTAAGTGAAGCTCCGTGAATCTCTGGTCCTGGCTGAGGCCTGTAGTGGCCTCTCTTCCACTCCCCTCGTTTTCTCTCCCCTCGTTGTTTTCTTTTTTCTCTTTTTTTTTTTTCATTTTTTGACAGTGCTAGGGACCAAACACAGAATTCCACCCACCCCAGGCAAATACTGTCCCACTGAGCTGCACACCCAGAGATACCTCAAAGGGCAAGATAAGGCCACAGCTGAGGACACCTGGCTCAAACACCAATTAAGTAGATAGAGACGGCAGCTACAGGCATCTCACTCCTGCTGTCTCACGCCTTCCATAACTGTCATCATGGAGATAGGACGGTTCTCCTAAACTTGCATAACTTACTACTTGGAGAAGTCTTTGAAGTGACTCCTAAGGTCCTGCTCCTTTCTCGAGCTTTCTTCAGTGTCTCCTCTCTTTACTTGATCTAATAAATATGAGCTGCCCAGAGAAGCTCCCTGTCCTAGCCCTTGTGATAGCTACAGAGTCCAGAACTCTGCAACATGCTTTTGTTTTCATAATTCTGTTTTAATAAAGACATTTGAAGTAATAGAATTTTATCTAAATAGTATTTTCCACTTCCTGTTGATAATAATATTAAGGTTCTCTCTTTTACTGTTTTCTTGATAATATGATTTCTCTGATTTGATCACTATTTGGTGTATGTATGAAGCAAAACATCACATTAGGGCTGGGTGCACAGAAGTAGATACCCTCCTAGCAAGCCCAGGGGCCTGGGTTCAACCTGCAGCACTGCAAAGAACATCACATTGCACCTCATAAATATGTACAAATATGTTAAGCAAAATAATCTTTTTCCAATCAGATTTTATTGGTACATTTTAGACACACATAGTGATGGCATTCATCACAGAGAATTTGTACCTGTATGTGACAAAATAATTTTTAAAATTATGAAATCTTTGTAGTTCTTTTTTTTTCACATGAGTATTACTTGTCCTTCCTTCCTTGCTGTCCTTCCTTTTTTCTTTTATTCCATCTATCCTTCCATCCTTTTTTTTTCATGTTGTTCTGGAGAGTCAACCTAGGACCTTATGCATACTAGGCAACCATTTTACCCTTGAGTTACACCTTCAGTTCTTAATTACAAAAAAGTGAAGCATTTTCTAATATTCTTATGACTATGAAAATCTCTTATTTTATCAGTTTGTGGCCAAGTGTCTGTTTTTTCTAAATGCTACACTGATGTGAAAAGGAAAAATTACATTATCTATTGGAGGAATGTAAGGATCACAGATCTGTTATTTCAGTTTTATTGTTCTGCCTATTCAATTCCTGTGTCCTTATGTTTTGTTTACTGTATAAATCCAGTTAAAAGTGAGGTTTGTTGAATCTTTTACCAAAACCAAGTTCTTCTTGTACTTTTTATATTTACTTTTTATTTATTATTTCTGTGATGCATTTTGGTTTTTATTTATACTAAATATCTCAATTATTGCTTTTATTGTACTGCTTCCTTTTTTGCTTGCTCAGTGTAGAATAAACAAGTTATTACCCATCTTCTCTACTATTTATATTACTATTCCTGGCTTTTCTTGCCTTCCTTCAAATGGTATCACTTGTTCTTCTGCTATTTTGATTACAAAATAAATATTTTTTAAATTGTGTTCCTCATCCTCCAGCTGCAATTTTTGTTATTTTGCCATTTCTAAGGTCTAAGAACATATATCATCTATGTACATTCTTTTATGATTTGTTTCTTAGTATTAGTGATATGGTAAAATATAGTTAGTCTTAACCTTCAGTATTATAATTTGCAATAGTGTATAAGCCATGTTTTGCTTAGGTGAGGTAAGTTTCTGTAGATTTCCTACAGAAGTGTGGTGGCACATGATTATAATCCCAGCACTCAGGAAGCTGAGGCAGGAGAATCACCACCATGAAATCGAAACCACCCTGGGCTACATAGCAAATTTAAGGCTCAGCCTATCAGCCTGGACTATACAGCAAGACCTCCTCTAAAAAAACTAAAGGGGATAAAAAAGGTAGGACTTGACAAGTTTCCTTGCCATCTTTTTCATTTTAAAGATTTTCTTTAAAAAATAGTAGAAAGAGAAATAATGTTGTATCGGGCTTTCCTAAGGATTTTTAATATGTTCCCCATTCTCTTGTTTTTTTAACTGAGTGTTTTAGTGGAAGAGTCTGCGGTAGTCTGATTTTCTTGCCTTCATAAGGAACCAACTTTTTGTAAACCTCCAACACATTATTTTATTGATTTCAAACCTGGTCACATTACTAGGCTGTATCTTGGTATCAAAGATACGGACTAAATTTTTCTTGGAGAGTAAGGTGTCTTTTCATGAATCGAAATCAGTTTATTTCCTTGTCTTGCTTTGCATCTTCAATTTATTATCTTTCGCCAGGCCTGGTGGTGCACACCTCCCAGCACTCTGGAGGTCGAGGCAAGAGAATCATTGAGAGTTCGAGACCAGCCTGGGCTACAAAGTGAGCCCAAGGCCAGCCTGAACTGCATAGTGAGACCTCGTCTCAAAAAGACCAAAAAATAATTATTATCTTTAGTTTCCAGAAATGCCAAGTATGTGTGCGTTGAATTCGGTGGGTTCCGCCCTTGTGAAGCGAAGCCAGGCTCCGCCTCCCTTCAACTCTGACTTCCGCGTTGTTCTGGCAAAACCGAAAATTGAACTTCCCGCTTTTTGCGTTGGTGCCAACTCTCCCCAGTCAGCTGTCAATGCGTCATTCTGCCCACCCCTTTAACTCCGCTCCCTGTTAAAACCAAATAAAAGCCCTATTTTCTGTCTGTCTCAGAGGACTCTTGCACTCTGCTGTAGACCTCCTGTGCCTGCCATAAAAGACTTTTTTCCTTTTTTTCCCCTGCTCTTGCTTCTCTACTGCTCCAAGGAAAAAGCTATCAGAATCCTTTTCATCTGTCTTTTGTATATATTATCTTTCTAAACATTTTGAGCGTTTTCCCTTTCAACTAAGTGTCTAACTAATATAGGGGAAAGAAACTCAACCAATAGATACCCGGTCTAAAATCAAAGAATCAATTTTAGCAATAACAGAGGTTAAAAGCAGAATATATTTATTGAAAGAAAGCTTCTGTCTGAGAGACAGAGGGGTCCCGAGTGGGTTGCTGAGGACCCTGGCTTTTCTAGGAATTTTTATAGAGCAAACCCAGGACATGAGGTGGGAAAAAATGGAAACTCTCAAGACAGGTGGGCATGAGGTGTGACAGAACTATGATCAACCAGTAAGATTATGCATATAATCCTTCAGGGAAGACTCATCAAATTGAGATCCAACAGGGGGGTAAGTCACTTAGCAAGTGGGAACAGGGCTGGGTTAGTGGCTTCCTCAAGGTGATCAAGGTATCAGGATGGTACCTATTTAGAATATCAAACCCTGAAGTTTATCCTTAGGGTGTGGCTATATTGTTTTGTCCTTCTCTTGAGATCTGGCCCAGAGTGGGAGGTGTCTGTCTCCCCCACAGTTCCAAGGTACTGGTCTTCCGCACTGGCTCTTCCGAGGGCCCAGCCATGTCCAACTGCCTATAACATTTCTACCTAACTCAGCTGCCCTATGACATAACCACTTCCAATTCACATTTCATGACCTGTCTTCTCATCCCT
This sequence comes from Dolichotis patagonum, assembly GCA_004027295.1. Taxonomy (NCBI): domain Eukaryota; kingdom Metazoa; phylum Chordata; class Mammalia; order Rodentia; family Caviidae; genus Dolichotis; species Dolichotis patagonum. The sequence continues at coordinate 5,943 of PVJX010036103.1, forward strand.
CTACTAGGTTCTTATCTTTGATTTGTTATCCATAAAGTAATTTGTTTACAATCATAGTTAACTATTTTTATCTGATCTTTAGAAATTATTTTTCTAGTCTTTTTCACCATCTCTTGTTTTTATCTCTTTTCTTATTTATTCCTAATCAAATTTTTATATAGATTCTGTACTTATAATATTTAAATAGTAATTTTCTTTTTCAAGTTATGGTAATTGAACTTTCCTTGCATGTAGAATTATTTTATTTTATTTATTGTCTTTTTGAGACACGGTCTCACTATTCAGTTCAGGCTGCCCTTGGGCTCACTCTTAGCCCAAGTTGGTCTTTAACTTGCAATGATCCTCCTGCCTCAGCCTCCCTAGTGCTGGGATTACAGGTGTGCGCCACCATGCCTGGCTTGTAGAATTATTTTATATATGTGAATGTATGTTCTTATCCCTGTAGCCCTTCACCACATTTTCTCCTTTCCTTCTCTTTTCTTCTGTTACTGTTGCTGAGCTAGTTACAAATATTATAGGCAGTCAGTCAGAACGAGGGCCTTAAGGAAGCCAGCACAGAGGACCAAAAGTCTGGTGACCTTGGAGAACACACACCTCTTTCTGTGGGCCAGATCCCAAGACAGAAGGCAAAGCAAATGCAACCACACCCTAAATATAATTCTTAGGGATTAATTCTGGATCAGTTTGAGAAGCCAGGAGTCACCGTCCCAACCCCATACAGGAAGAGTCACTGATCTCTAAGAATGCTTGCTTGCTATGTGACTCGCTTCCCCATTTGTCTATAATTTGGTCAATTGTACCTGAACAATTAATCTGATTGGTTGACCAAAGCTCTGTGCCACCTCATGCCCATCTGCCTTGCAAGTTCCCAGTTTTTTCCATCTCACCGTGGTTTTACTCTGTAAAAATCCCTAGAAAAGACAGAATCTTTGGCAACCCACTCGGGACCCTTTCTGTCTCTCTCTGAGACAAAAGCTTTCTTCCTCTCAGTAAATATATTCTGCTCTTAACCTCCATTGTTCCTAAAATTCATTCTTCGATTTTAAAGAACACAAACTCATACTGGACAAATAGTAGGTTTGGGAATTTTGTTCCCCTATGTCATTACCATTGCTTTTTATAATATATATATTATTATATTAATATATATTAATATATAATAATATATATTATATATTATTGTAATATATAACTATATATATATATATATATATATATATATATATAGTGATACTTCACTTGATACTCCATCTGTTTTTCATGTCCAAACCAAGGTCAGAGAAGCATTGTAACCCTTGCCTACTACTGATTTATACCACCTCAAATCAGGCATTTGGGTTTTTACCTCGAGGTGTGTCTTTCCCCCTTGAGAAGTGGATTTTGCTGGTTCTCCCTGGGATCTAAAGTCAAGGCACTATCTCTTTTCTTCCTCCGATAAGTTGTTTCAACATTTCCTTCAGTTCTCCCAGGATGTAGCCATCTCCCAAATGTACTAAAAAAGAGATAGTGAAGATCTCCTCCTCGGTTTGGATGATTTCCAAGAATAGACTGAGGAAGATGAAATTTCTACTTGTCCTGGAGCTGGAAGTCCAGTGTGGTGGCTTGCATTTTAGTATTTTTATTTCCCAGTACTGAGGAGTAAGTTTAAGGTTTTCACACTGACCTATGTACCTGGATCTTGGTAAGTTGCCCAGGTTGAGACCGGGTTTGCTGTCCTCTGGTGTGGACCTCACAGAGTCCTGGGATTATGACTGTGCACAGCTTCATTTCCCATTTCCGCTGAGTCCTGCAGGCCCTCCACAGTGCTTGGAATTTGCTCAGTAGGTTAAGAACTTTCTTATCTTCCTATCTTTGCTCAGGGTTTCACTTCTACCTGCTGTAATCTCCGCTCTCCCTGTCTCCCCGTTACCCAAAAACACTTTCATCTGACACCTCTCCACTTAACAAAACTTGGTTTCTTCTTTGGAAAACTTCCACTGTCTATGCGCAGTGTCACAGGACTGAACCTGCATCATGGTTGATTTGCTGTGATTCCTTGTATCTAACCAGGATTCTTGAGGGTAGTGATGGTGTGTCTTACGTATTTTTATATTTTAAAAGTAAAAACGTTAGATCGCTGCTAGTCAATAAAACTAGTTGAATGAATACTTTTAAAAACATACAGAATATAATATACTGATTTTAAATCAATGTTATCTTATTCCTGAACATCAAACAATGAAGTATACTCATTTAGAAGGTTAGGTTTTTGGCACAATAAGAAAGAAGATATAAAATACATATAGCCTGTATTCCAAGGATGTGGAGAGAAGTCCATGATTATAGACAGCCTGGCATTCTCTGAGCGGAACATGGGGCACAGGATATACATATGACCTCTGACCAGTGTGGTTGCTTAGGGCAGGCATTGATGACGCACAAGGGACTAATTGGGACCCCTTTTCATGCCACTGGGAAAGGAGAAAGGAAGTTGTCACAGGGGAAGGAGGGAGTGACCTCCTCTTTGGTCCCACCTCTTATCGCACCTTATTCTAGGGCAAAAACGTTTCATTCTCGTCTTTTTATTGCTAGGAAAATGGCAAAGTTTCTCTCTTACTATTTCCTGCTGGAAGGGGGCACCGTATTGGGGCTTAGGAAGGTGGACGGGATGATGGTTGATGCCCATGTAGAAGCTGGTACCAGGTGTTTCAGCCAGGACAACTTCATCATTGGTGAATGCCTGCATCTTAGACTGGAAAAACAGACAAGGTGCCATGAGGAGAAAGGCCACTATCATATTTAAAGACCCAGGGGAGGTAGAAGGAAAGGTGCCTTTGATTTAAATATGCCGTTTTATCAGGACCATGGTGAGGTAGAATCTGAAAAATAAGTGAGGGGTTAGGAGGAGTGAAGTTATGGAAAGGTACTTATTTTCCCATCTTAAAGGGTAAAAATTAAAAGTGTAGGTAGGTAGGGCTCGTCTCTGGTCCAGGAGTTGAGCTGGAAAGAATAAGAGGGGTGGGGAGAGCTGTGGCTGTGTCACTATAAGAGAGATATGAGGTCAGGCCCTCAGGGATCTCACGTTTGACTAAACAGCTGAGGGAGGAGATAACTAAGACAGTTGTCACCTAGAACAGCATGAAGATGATCTTACACATGATGTGGGAGTCTTTAGGAAAGACTGTCAAGAGTCCTGCTGTAAAAAAGATAATTAATAGAATGTAAGGAATGAGGAACCAAATTGGATAACAGAACATGACTTAGCCTGAGAGTTGAGGCTGTGAGGCCTTGGTGAGACGGAGATAGGTAGGCGACAGAAGATGAGATGACCACTCAGGATGGTTAGATTCAGGGTTGGGAGGGCACCGCTTAGTTTGAGTGATGTGGAACCAGGAGGGGAGTCCAGCAACTTTGACCGCTGTTGGGGTTGCCAAGAAGACCATGTAGGGGCCGCTCCACCTTGGCTGTAGTCCTTGGATGATTTTTTGTAACAGGACTTTAGTAACTATATCAGCAGTCTCCCCGGTTGTGGGAAAGGCTTCTATCCGTCCTGAAAAAGTACAAACAAAGGTGAGAAGATATTTGAGAGTTTTGTGGCGGGGCTTGTGTATAAAATCTACCTGCCAGTCCTGACCAGGCATGTGTCCAAGAAATTGATGAGTAGGAAAGGAAGGGGGTGGTGTGTGTCCCTGAGGAGAGGTTTTACTATAGAGATGACAGGTCTAAGTTGTTGAGACCTCAGAGTGTTTAGGTCAGTCTACATAAACACAAAGGAATCCTGACAATTAGGGTGTGAAAAAGGCACCTTTAACATCTACAACTGTAAAGTGAGTGGTGGAGGGAGGGATATGAGAGAGCATTGTATAAGGGTTTGGCACCACTGGTTGGATTGGGGGAACAGCATTATTGATTACCCTAAGGTCTTGCACTAGATGATAAGACCCATCAGGCTTGAGTACCGGGAGGATGAGAGTATTACAGGGTGAATGGGTAGGTTTAAGAAAACCATTGTTTAAAAGGCGCTTGATTATAGGTTTAAGTCCCTGTAAATGTTTGGGAGCTATGGGTTATTGGGGAACACAAGGAAAAACTGAAGGATCCCCAATATGAATTAAAATAAGCATGGCATGAGTATCGCAGGTGGGATTGGAGGTATCTCAAACTATGGGATCAACCAAAGAAGATATCTACCTAAAAGGGGTATGGGACCTGTTGGAATTATCAGGAAGCTGTGGGTAATGAAGAGAGCCTGGAACCTGCGTGGAATAGGCCCTGTCTGCAAAGGCTGCGTAGGTTGGCCATCAACACCCACTACAGAGACTGAGGATTTAATACAATGGCCTTAAAATTCAGGAAGAACCCTATATATGGCCTTTATGTCCACAAGTACAGAGACTGTCTTACCTGAGACCTCCAGTGGGACTTGGGGCTCTGAGAAGGATACCTCAATGGGGGCTGTGGACCCCAAGCCCCATCAGTCTTCAGCAACAGGTCCAAGTATATCAGTCAGTGAAGAATCCAGTGGTGATGAAATCTCCTGTGAGGGCAAGGAGTTAGAGGATGGCTTACCTGCTCTACAGTCTGGTGGCTAGGACAGTCGCTCTCCTAATGGCCCTTGAGATTGCCAAGGGGCAAGGCCCCAGAGGAATGCCAGAGTTAGGGCACTCTCTTGCCCAATGTCTTTTTTGCACTTGAAGCATGGTCTGGGAGGGGCTCAGGCAGCTCCACCTTGTCTCGGTTTACCCATCTCAGAGCTCCAAGTGTCACTGCTAAAAGAGCAGATTGTTACTCTTCCTTCTGATTTTTATCTCTGTTGTTGAAAACATGAAAAGCCACATCAAGAAGGTCTCCCTGTGGGGCTTGAGGGCCAAGTTTAGCCTTTTGTCTTGGGATCTGGGCCACAGTGGAAGGTATCTGTCTCCTCCATAGTCATAAGATATCTGGTTTTTATTCTGGGTAGTTATACAGCTTTAAGTATAAAGGAGACAAAGGCAAACAATCAATTAAGTATGCAGGAGTCAAATAATAGAAGCAACAGGGTATTTATGAGTATAATTTTAGTGATGGCTTCCCATAAGGAGGATAAGGATAAGGCCCAGGGAACTTTAGGAATTGACATGTCATTTACTTGTCATACACACATTTAGGCTTTACAGTTGTATAAGTACTTCCTGTGCTGTTAGAATGTCTAATGCCATCTGGTTTTTGGAGGATGGCCTGTTTTATTAATTTTACATTTTTATTTAGGAAAGAGAGATCTGTTGTAGTGTCATTTAAGGCTTGTTGAATATAGTTAATTATGGCCCCAATATGTGTCATATAACCTTTTTCTGGAAAATATCTGGTGGATCCCAGCAGAAGGAATCCAAAAGGAATTTGTAATTATCTCTTAATTTTAGTTGTTGAACATCCAGAAGATTGGTAACAGTACAGTACAGTAGAGGCAGTAAGCTTAACATAGAACATTAAATGAAACTATTATTTTGTTTTAACCATGGGTGTTTTAACATTTGAGCACTGAAGAAATTTGTGACATTGTTTGGACTGCTTACTATTTAAGCATCTCTAAGTATAACATATATTATTTGACTGGTGACCTCGTGTTGGTCTGACCTGAATCTCCTGGCTGGAGCACAAGGAAAAGGCAGATGTCTGGATCTGAAAGAAAACACTTGTCATCATAAACAATCTCAATTCTACATTTGAAGGCATGAATATACCATCAGATCGGCAACAATGAATTGTCTCAGCTGTACAAACTTTAGTTGGGGTGTTTCCCATAAGGTTATGGAGATTATTGGGGCTTCTGATTGATAAATAAGAGCTGATTTTAAAATTACCAGGTGGCCACTTTCTTATTTATCAATTGAAGTCCTGTCCAGTGTCTCCTCACCCAAAGGATTTTGTTTAATTTTAACATTTTAATCAGCTAGTAACCAAAGTAGAAGCATGCTTTTTAAATGTATCACCCAAATAAACCTTAATTAAATGATCTCAAAATGTAAAAGAGAAGGAAAAAAATTGTTGAGCTCAAATAAAAGGAACAGCTGTTTATAGAGCAGGCAGATGGACAAATGTGGACAATCTGTACAGCATAAACAGACTGGACAAACAGACAACAGATATATCGGCTGACAATTATCTTACAAATTTATAGTGCACTCAAATATATTTGGCCAGTTTCAGCTATAATAGACTACTGTGAACCTTTTTGTAGATTAATTAATAGAGATATCTTGAAATAAGAAAGGCAGAAAAGGAGCCTAATTTAGGTTTTGACTGTCCTTTATGCGAGCTGCAGCAAGATGGCTGCTGAGAACCACGTGGCTTGCTGAGTAAGCTTTGGGATTTGGTCTGGGAGATACAGGGGAGAGTTATAAGACAGAGTGAGAGAAAGACACGTCCTCAGAGTAAAAAAGGCCTAAAAATGATGGGTTTCTGCCAATTTACCGCCATTGTGAGAAATACATAAATAAAAGATAAGCTTTTTGGTTTTTATAGCCTTTTCAGGGCAAAGAGCACCAAGGTATGAACCAGGCACCCCAGAGGTGTGTTTTTTGGGGGACCAGAAATGGTCCATGTGACCAAATTATAAGTGAGCTGAGAGAACAACCTCACCTCAGGAGGTAAGAGCATTAGTTCTCCACCAAGGAATGTGGAAGCTGTCCTGGATTCACATCTATCAAAAGAGGTCATCACCTATTTTGAAAGTGTGACACGGAAAGTCCCAACACCCACTCCCATCAGCTGTCACCGATGAGTGAAGGGCGGGGTCCCAGGGAACAAAATAAGAGTTTTGCCTCAGGCTGTGCTGCCCAAGGAACGTGAAAACTGCTACCTGTGTCCACCGGACTGCGAGGATAGGTTTTTCTGACCACAAGCTTGTGGATTTTAGGAACAGAAACAGAAAACCCCGCACAGTAGCTCACCTTTGATGATTGAGGAGGGCTGGTGTTACATGTGGATTAGCAGCAGCAAGTAATCAGTCCTGGAGGAAAACACGGTGGTTCATAGGCAGGGTTAACCAACTGGAAGGGATTCCCAGGAACTAACAAACTCTGCCATCCAATTCATGGCACCATTATGTTAGGTTTTCGGCACAATAAGAAAGAAGATACAAAATAAATATAGGCTTTATTCCAATGATGTGGAGAGAAGTCCATGACTATAGACAGCCTGGCTTTCTCTGAGTGGAACGTGGAGTATGGGATATACATATACCTTCTGACCGGGGTGGTGCTTAGGGTGGGCATTGATGATGCACAAGGGACTGATTGGGACCCCTTTTCACACCACTGGGAAAGGAAAAAAGCTGTCACAGGGGAAGGAGGGAGTGACCTCCTCTTGGGTCCTGCCTCTTATCGCAGCTTATTCTAGGGCAAAAACCTTTCATAGAAGTTAAGAATTTTAGAAAATTTGACAAGTAATTGTACAACTTTATAAAAAGGCACAAATAATATAGATTTATGTGAACAAGACTGTGATAATGATAGTTTTATTTTTCAGAGAAAATTTGATACTTATTGGGGTCCAATAGCATTTTTGTGGCTTCCAGTGACCGACTTACACTTGTGGCCTCACAGCAAGAAGTTTCTCTATGTCGCATTTTCATCCGTGGCCACCATATCAATCAGCATTCGGGGCATCAGCACAATGGGTCTTAGTTCTCCTTCCGCAGAGCCATAGAAACATTCTGCTGGGAGCCGCTGAAGCTGGAGATGGATCCTACATGCAAAGCTGGAGCAAGCCACACGAACCAGCTGCTCCAGCCCAGAGAACACCAAGGCAATCTGAGCAATAGGTTGCTGGGCAAAGGGGTGCCACGTGACATCGTCTTGCTAAATGTGCAACTAAATGCGCTGAGGTGGTGGAGCAGTTCCTTTCCTCCCGCGTGGAGAGAGGGCTCCACTTGAGGCTTCACCTCAGCTTTTGTCTCTTTTCTTTGCTTTCCTACCCTCTAGCTGTCCCCTCCAAACATCCAGAGCTGCGGCTAGATGCTACAACATTCTTTTGCCAATGAAAGACTGCCAAACCTAACTCCTTCAAAAAATAGAAAAGCAACTGTTACTTTCACATATTTTGCCAACAGACGTGTCATTGTCAAGTTTTAGGGCCTGGTGTTTATTTTTACTCCTGGAAAAGATGTCTGTAATGTAGATGGATATCACCTAAAGCGCATATTTTCTAGTTGCTCCTGAGCAAAAGTGCTTGAACTTGGTGCTTAATTAATCTATAAACTTTCTGGGAACTAAGGCACATAGAAAAGGACACGATCATGTTTTTCCTTTGTTTTGAGTGGAAAGCAGCACTAAACAGACTGCATATTGTACGTACTAAGAACGAAAGGGTACATCTTACTGTTTAGTCAAATAAAACATCACAAAACCAGCTAAGTTAGTCATTGAGAGGGATGATAAAGGATTGTGTTGCATGGCAGTTATAAACTGTAAGAAATTCTTACATGCTTGCAGGTGTTTTCTTCATTTGCTTTATGACCAGACAGAAGGTAAGATGCAGATGTTTTACATAATGTTTAATCAAGTAAATACAGCATCCGAACAGGAGCTTGACTATATGCTAGGCAATATTTTTCTACATTTCATCTAGAAAAAGAATGACTCTTTAACAAAGAAGAGAGTTAAACTTTTTACTGTAATATAAATATGTCTATTCTAGTCTAGCAATTCTGTTACTCTTAAATTAGACCAGCTCTACCTACCCTCAAGTGGTTTTGGTTAAATAAACCAGTTAACCTTAAACCATTGAAATATCATTTGTGTATATAGTGGTAGCTGGTAATCTTGATATGACTCAGAGAAAGGGCAGGGGGGTGGCAGAAATTTCACTAGATTTTCAGAATTAAAACAAATGGAAAATGTCAAAAACAAGATAAAGTCATCAGGAATGAACAAAAGTGATTCTATTTGCTGTGAAGTTCAAGCAGTCATTGAAATCTGCAATCATGTCGACTTATAAAAATTTCATCAAGGTACAAAGTAAAAAAGGTTAGTTGGGAGCATTTCAGCAGAACTCCTCAAAAATAAAACAGGCACCAGGCTGGTGTTGCACTGGCATGCCTTGGCTTGCTGGGTCATGAGGAAGTCCCGGGCCAGTTAAGAGAAGAGCTCGGTCTCTAGAACACGCAGCTGAGACTGTTTTGGCGGGGTTCCCTGTTGGTGACACAAGAACAGTAACACTATCTACTTCCTAAGGCTCCTACGATTAGATTGAGTGTATGTACTGGCATGCATTGCGTGTTCTGAGAAATATCTACTGTTTTCCATATGCTGCTATAACAAATGACTGAAAACTTGGTGGCTTAACACCACTCACATTTATTATCTGTGAATCTGAAGGACAGAATTCCACAGAGGGCTCCATGGGAGGATTCCGCGTGGAGAGGGCGGGTTCCATATGGAAGCCTTGGAGAAACCCTCCCGCTTGCCCCTTCGTCTAGGGGCTGCTGGGGTTCCCTGGCTCATACCCCTTCCTCCCTCCCACCTCGGCTTCTGTCGCCGAATTTCTTTCTTTGACTCTCCGCTACGTGCCTCTATCTTGAGCCCACCTTAAACCCACCTGTATTATTCTGAGATTACCTTAAACTCTCCTGTATGATCCCAGCTACACCCTCATCTCCAGAGTTATCACTTCACATCTGCAAGGTCCCTTTGGCCTTGGAAGGTAACATAAGTCCAGGAAAGCAGCACATAAACTTACTTGGAGGAGTCATTATTTATCCTACCATCGGTGCTATGATCTTGGTAACCCTGTAGCTGCAAAATTTGTCATTGCTTGATTAATAAGATTTTGATTCTCTTTAATCTGTTAATATTTTTTAGCTATGGAAAATCAATTTTTTTTTTTTTTTGTACCGGGGATCAAACTCACAACCTTGGGCTTACCAGGCAAGCACGTGAACCACTGAGCTACATCCCTGGCCCGGAAAATCAATTAATCTTTTAAGAAAATATTTTGATATCATTAAAAATTAAGTTTTATTTCCAAATTTTTACCCAGGTTTTTCCCCTACGCTGGGGATTGAACCCAGGGTTTCACGCATGTTGGCAGTTGTTCGGCTGAGTTGTATCCAACCTGGTTCCAATAAATTTTAATGAAGCTTCTCGTGTGTTTCTTTAGGTTTTTGTAGAAACATGTGTGTCCTGTTAGTGTCTGACTTTGTGCATCAGATAAATTCAGTAAAGGAAACGATGTCGGGAGAACTAAGTAAGATTTGGATAATAGTGGTTACATTAGTTCCTTTCTCACCTTTTTTTTGACTTTGCAGTGAACATAGTTCTCCGGGAGACTGATGCTTTTCAGAGATGTATTCTTGAAAATAATCTAAAATAAAAATCTGGAAATCATGTTTATTTTTCTTACATTATTATTATTTTCTATAAAAACAGTCTCAAACTGTAAGGAATTCAGAACCTTTTCCCTTTAGCTAAAAAGAAATATCTTCACTTTAAGGTTTGCATTGAAATCATTCTGCATTCCAAAAGGTACAGTCTTGACTTACAAAGTTGGGACTAAAGAAATGGAGAAATACATTTTTTGAAGTGATGGCCGCAGCTGTTTTGTTGTTTTGTTTATTTCATAGGGGTTTGAACTCGGGCTGAGGACTGAGCCACATTCCCAGTCTGCTTTGTGAACTTTTGGAGACAGGCTCTCACTAAGTGGCTAAATGGCCCAGGCTGGGCTCAGGCTTGCAATCTTCTTGCCTCCACCCCTGGGAGTCCCGGGACTGAACCATCATACCTGAATAATAGTGCCACTATTACCAGCAAAACCCATGAGATACTTTCTGTCACCAAGGAGACAAGCAAATAAATGCCTAACAAATAAATAAACTTAATCGAAAGAGTAAAATTTGATTTTGAATATTGTGTAAATGAATAAAAAGACCTTACCCATAGTGCAATTGCAAATAATTCCATCACTGAAATTTCATCTCATTTGTGACTTGTTACCAAACTCCCAGGGGATTTTTAACGTGGCATTTAGTTGGAAGTGAGGATAAGATTTTTCTAGTACACTTGCTGTCTCTTCCCAGTGTGCCTGCAGCTGACATGAGTTGCAAACAGATTGATTTTTGGTTCTTTAAGAGCTTTTCAGTGCTGCTTTTACAATGCTGTGTTCTGTTGGCTCTGGTCATGTAACTATGACATGTTTTTAAAATTTTTTTCATCGCTTGATCTTCCTGTTGCTTTTAAAACCAGGATGTAGGCTTCATAAAAAGCAGGCATTATAATGGTGGAGAGATTTGTGGAGGTATTATTTATGCCAACCAGTAGGCACAGGAGCTTTTGTACAAATAAAGCCAATGTTTTGTTTGAGAAAGTGGAACAGCTCAACGGTAGAAGAGTAGAACATCTGTAAACACAGGCTTTCAAATCGGCACGTGTTTGTAGTGCTGAATTAGTAGTGCTGTTCTGAGTAAGTGTCTTATTTTAAATAGCTCCTCAAATTTTATCTTGAAACTATACAAACATTTAGAACTTGAGTCTAAATCTTTAAGTTCAGGAATCCTGGTAAATTTATTGATTGTGTCAGAGGGTGGAGGAGAAGCAGCGCAGATCATACGAAGCAGCCTGTGCTTGCCAAGAACTCAAGCATACGTGCTTGTCTTCCCGGTGCAGTAACAAAAATTTGCCTGTGACCAGCAACAGCAATAGTGCCCACCAGAGGAAATCCTCTTTAACATCGTGCAAGTTTAATACGAATCGTAGTTTTTGTTTTGTTCTTTTTCTTTGGTTTTTGGGTGGTGCTGGAGATTGAATGTAGGGCGCTGTTCTTGCTAGGCAAGCAGTCTACCGCTGAGGTCATCCCCAGCCCACGAATCAGTTTTAACAAGGATGTTTCAGCA
>PVJX010036104.1:0-17796 GCA_004027295.1 Dolichotis patagonum
CAGGGAGAGGAGGGCAGGGGGAGCTGAAAAGGAGTCAGGTGATTCTGGATGTTGACGGCTCCTAGTCTGGATGGGATTGGCAGGGCAAAAGTAGGATGGCCTCTGCTCTGGAGTTGAAGGTGCTGGGGCTGAGGGTTGATAAGGCAGCGGCAGGGGATCCTCCTCCTCAGCAGGTTGACACTTGCTTGGTCCTGGCTTCAGCTTTTCAGGTTTTGGTTTCTCTTTCAGTGCAGCCAGGAATGGGGGATTTCGAGGATGGTGGTTGGAATCTTTAAGAAATTTTTTAAGCCAAGCAGGAGGATCATAGATAAGATCAATCCAAACCTGGGTATAAACTATCTGGTCCGGGTGTGTTGGGGGACCAAAGACATACCGTCGAATGGCTTGAGCTGTGGAAAGATCAAAACTCCCTGCTGGGGGCCAATTAGGAACTCCAAAGGGCCACTCAAGTTCACAGAAAATACGGAGTCTCCCAGGGTGTACCAGATCTCCGTATCCTGGGGCTCATTCCTTGAAATCTCCAAAATGATTAAGGACGAAGGTTAAAGGAGACAGACACAAGTGATGGTGTTTGGCTCATAATTGTTAGTGACCGGTCAAAGACAAAAACACAGAACAGAACACCACAGAAAATGAGGTAAACAACAAATACACATGGCAGAGCGCTCTTTTACACATCTGAGCAACTTAAAAGGGTTATTTTAACCTTTAAATCCGATAGGTGGCATAAGACCTGGAACAGAAGCTAAAAGGTAAAAGACCTGAAACAGAAACCAAAAATAAGAAAACCTGAAACCCAAAATGTAAACTGGCAATTACAAAAGCGAATCAAACAGGCAAATGCCCCAAACAGGCAAAAAGCCTCAAATTACTGGAGGGCGTCCCACTCCAGTGCAGAAAGAGTGCTAAGGCTCATCTGTGTTTACAAATGTGTGCACCCAATGAGACAAAACAAATAGACAAGACAAAAATGTAAAAAATACTTACAAACTGTCGGTCAATTGATGGAAAAATAATTTGGGGGGTTCCTTTAGTCCATCCCGGACGAGCCCCCAAGTGTGGTACCCCCAAAACTAGACGACATCCAAAAGGGGGTTGAAAATAGTGCTTTTTATTTTAGCTGGCACCAGTGACACAGACACAGAAGAATCTGCAGAACTTTGCAATTAGGTTACATTGGTAAGGGGTTTATAAAGGAAAAAACTGCAAAGTATGAGTGGAGAGGGGTAAGGGTGTAGGGGCTCTGTTTGTTCTCTTATTAGGCTTTTAGGACAAACATTAACAGAGGTAGCTGGATTTACAGGAAATTACAATTGGTGGTGAGCCGATAACAGGAAACTTTACAACTCGTGGTTAATTTACGGGTATCTTATAGCGTACAAAGGCTACAACTTTATAGCCTGGTGGTGAGCTAATTCCTGGAAATTTTTTTTTTTTTTTGGTACCGGGGATCGAACTCATGACCTCACATTTGCCAGGCAGGCGCTTAAGCCACTGAGCTAAACCCCCGGCCCAATTCCTGGAAATTTACAGAGTACAGAGGTCATAGCTGCACAGGATAGGGAGTCTGACCAGGCATCTGGAATTTTAGGAGGAATAAAGGTTGGAATCTAGGACAGTAGCAACTGGCACATACAGAACAGAAAGACAATGCTCAGGTTAGAGTACAACACAGACTTTACTTTTAGCAGTTTTAAGTTTACAGAGAGGTTACATACAAAGTATAGAGAATTTCTCGTACTCTGTCACACTTACCCATCACACATGGTTTCTCTTATTATCAATATCTTGCTTTGATGTGGTACATTATTTACAGTAACTAATATGAATGTGTTGGCATTAATTGCAATTACACAGTAACATAGTGTTCACTTTTTGTGCATATATTATTCAGATTTTGATAAGTGCTAAATGCCATCTATTTATTACCACATTGCCACTGCAATAACATTTAATAGTTTTGATGTCCTAAAATTTCCTTGCACTCCATTCATCCCTCCATTTTAACTTCTATAACTGTGAGGTCTTTACCATCTCCATAATTTTGCCTTTGCCATACTTCATTCATTAGAATCACACTATCTTCAGATTAGCATCTTTAGAGACATGCATTTAAAAAGTTTCTCCATGTCTTTTCTTCATAAAATAGCTCTTATTTGCATTGTTGAATATTATTCCATTGGGTGAATGTATCAACATCTGTTCATCCACTCACCTGTTGAAAGACATCTTGTTTGGTTCTCAAATTTCAATGATTATGATTAAAGTTGCTACAAACAATCATGGCTAAGATTGTATATAAACAGTTTGCAACTGATTTGGGGAAAACATCAAAGAATTTGATTCCTAGGTAAAATTCAAAACATGTTTGGTTTTCTCAGAAAATTCCAAAATACTTTCCAAACAGCCAGTAACACATAAATGTTTCAGGGCCAGGGGTTTAGTTCAGTGGCATAAGTGCTGGCTTGGCAAACGTGAGGTTGGGAGTTCAATCCCCAGAACAAAAAAAAAAAAAAAAAAAAAAAAAAAAAAAAAAAAACCACAAAAGCAAATAGATGTTTCAATACTTCATCTTAATCAGCTTTTAATACTGACCATGTTTCACATTTTTTGTTGTATAATTATATCCTAATTTTGCTTGCTTTTTCATTTCTTACTAGCATGATATTGATTATTTTAGATGTTTATCTAATACTTTTACATTGATTCATATTCAGATTGTGCTAATGTGAAAATTATGAAGCCAAAGTTAAGGTTGCACAAGATGAACACATCATTTACATAATTGCTCAAGATAAAAGACAAAGCATGACAAATCTAGAGATGTGGAAAACTATAATTTTTTTATGTCAGCAACTCATGAGTATATAGCAGAATTTATAATACTCAAGGTTAGCTTTGAAAAGTTTCTCAAAAAGTTAGAGTCCTTTGTCTAGGAGTTAATTCAAATTCTCATTTTGGGAGTTTTGTTTCTAATTATTTTTCTTTTAGAAGGAAGGATATATAATGTGTCATGTTTTGACTAAAAAAGAGTATAAGGAAGACAACATGACTACTATTTTTATTCAAAATTCTACTCTTTAATGTATAACAAGGGACCTGTTTCTTAATCATTTATAGGATAGATCTCCCCAACCAATATTATGGCTTTTCTGTTTTTTCTTTTTTTCCTATTTGTTCCAGGACAGATCTTTGAAGATTTAAAGTTAGTAGAAGTTCTTTAAGTGGTCATTATTTTAGTATTATTTTGGAGCCATCAATGTATTTCTGCACAAGCTGTTCTTTTTCGTGTCATAAACATCCAAGGTACAAAGAAAGACCAAGTCAGAGACTGACAAAAGAAAACAGGGAAATAAATCTTTTGCAAATAGAAAGTGGACCAAAAGACTGCAATCGTGGAGGGGAATGGGTATAAAAAATTTGGAACATGTTATGTACATGTACTAACCATCCACAATGAATTTAATCATTACATGGCACAGCTAAAAGAAAATAATAAAAATAATAATCAGTGGGGAAATGGGGATCTAGTGACAAAGAGAGGAAGGTGGTTAGGAATATAAAGGTGTGGGAGACAACTCCAGGACTCGCTTTGCATCCAAAACAATTACTGTGACTTTGACTATTTGGAGACTCATTTCCTTATACTGATGTGTAAAAAGCTGGCTAGGGTATTTCCTTCTCTCTTCAATTGGCTCTAAGCATTGCAAATAAGACTAGCTGAGGTGCTAACATGCAATCTCTGTAGCCATGATAGTCCTGTTTCCTGGCTTATTGTTCTCCACACAATACAGATAAATACAGGACATGAGCATGGGAGATGTTAGAGCAAATAGCTCCTGGAATGTCAGCTGGGTTTGAGCCTCCAGATAAGAGGCTGTGACTCCCCAGGGCACAAGAGTTTGCATATCAGAACCAAAGTGATAGCCCTCCCAAAACAATCCCTTTGCTACCTAAATTGGATTATGTAAATTGACCCTTCTACATATCTTTATCTCTGAAATTTACAGAGATGCCAATCTTGCACCTGGCCAGCCAGCTCAAGTTACTCACCTAATTCCCACCATCCTCACTGTCACTCATCCCTGAGCCACCCTTTTTTCTTCAAAAGATAAGAAATCTGAGAGAGGCTGAGGATCAAGCCCTTTGTCCGCATGTCCTCATGGGGATTGGATTTAGGAACTTTTCGCTGCCCTTTACTTAGAATGTGTTTTGGTGTTTTTATTCTTGCCGTTGGTTGCATTGGTTGTAGTAAATTGGAATTATCTTGCTGGAATTCCAATGACATCTTTATAGGATTACAAATACAACCTCTTGGATTGCAAGGAAAACTAGAAGGAGGATTATAATACTTGGATGACTGAACTTGATATTGGGGTTTACAATAAAAGGGATATAAAAAAGAACCAAATTAGGCTAAGTACATATACATGCTCCTTAAAATGAGTGTGACCATCATGTGCTGCAAGTACATACTAATAAAATTAAAAGAAATGTTCTAGAAGGCCAGAGAGAAAACCCAGAACCACAAGATGCACATTTTGAAACAGATCTTTAAAACTATTAAGTGTAAAGATATGCAAAAGTGATGAAAATGATAATTAACCTGATTTGGTGAGTAGGTGATGTACACATGAATTGAAAGATCACTCTGTAACCCATACATTGAACAGTTATCACATGTTATTTCAAAGTAAGTTTCCTTAGCATGCACACACAGGTTCACAGAACACTGGGTACTGTTCCAGCACATCTACCAAATATTTGAAACAAACAGTCTTCCAGATGGAAGCCATATTATATAGCAACAGTGATTTTCCTTGATAAAGAACATACATATGCAAAAAAGTGTTAACAAAAATTATAAAAGAGAAATGCATTTTCTGTACTCTTTACAAAAAACATTTGAAATCAATAGCTTGCCACAGTATTTATCTGTTTGATAATTTAGGATTGAAACATGTTCTGTTTATACAATTTACTTCCTCTCAGAAATTCCATTATTTCCAAGTTAAGATTCAAACCTTTCTGAACAGCAAAAAAGACCCTTTCATGATCTAGTCCTAATCAATCCTTCTAACCTTGAATTTTCTTGATCTTAATTTTAGTACTCAATTTCCATCTCAATGGTACTCAAATTTTAATCTAGTTACTATAAATTTCAGAAAGTTCAAATTAATCACAAACTTTTTGATTGTTCCATTCACCACTTTTTTGCTATTAAAGCCCTTACTTCTCTCAAAAGTCTTGTAGTGCACCCTCTTGACTTCTCATTGAAAAGACATTTATGCCTCAGAAATACCACAAATGTCATTGCTCTGTGAATTTTTCCTTTACTTCCTCTGGCAGGCTTAATAATTCTATTGCATTTTTTGAGCATTTTACACATAAAGCATTTTATATACTGCCGTGAAATTATTTTCTCTCCTCTTCTATATTAAATTTTAAAAATTTAAAAAATGTCATAGTTTCTTCTCTAACTCAAGTGGTTAGAAAAATAGGTACTCATTTGTTAAATGTTTAATAACTGTCATTTCAACTACTCTTTACAGTAGTTTTTTGCATTAAATGCATTTCAAATGGAACTTTGACCCTGGATGAATCCATATTCAAAATGTTTACTCTTTACATATACAAATATAAGATTTAAAATATATATTCTAGTGTAAGAGAAAAATGGACAAGAGAAGATAAATTAAATAAATAATTTTATACTTTTATTTTCAAATACATGAATATTTTTGAGCAGGATGAGTAGAATTGTTGTTCTTATCCTTCGTGACATATTTTAAAAAAAAATCATTATCTTGAAAGTAAATGGTAAATAAATGAATAAATATATAATAGATGCAGCTTGTGAATACTGATGTTGTAAATAATATTAATAAAACAATGTTAGCAAAGCTGCACAATTTATTTTGACAGTGGGGTTGCTAAGAGGAAAATTAGGGTTTTTACTACAAGGTTGAGAACTGAAACTAATAAAAATTTTAAAAGATCCTTTTCAGATTTGATAGGAGGATAGCATGTGTATATAATGGACAGCTAAGATATACCCTCAACCTCTGGTAGTTAAAATCATAATCAGCCTGTGGTTTAACAATGCAATTTTGAAATTCTATTCCCAGTTTGCCCTAGGGAAACATGTTAAATACTTATACAGTGATGGCAAATGTCACATTCTCCAGTATAACAAAATAAATAAATTCTTCTAACCTACAGCAATATAATACAAAGCAAGATTCAGTCAACACATCTTAATGTATGCCTAATGATTTTCTATCTCCTGAAAGATAAAAAGAAACTTGGAAATGAAGCATCCAAACAACTTATTTAGGTCATAAACTGCAAAAAATTGGACCAATGATGATTGTGTCTGACACTGCCTATGGAGCAGCACATGGTGAATTACTATTTATGGACAAATCTATGAGTTTGCCTTGCAATGATAAAATGACCACAAGGACCAAAATTGTAAAATACCTAATCATTGTGAATCATCATTGGGATGAGTGATTTACAGAAATTGTCTTTTTTTTAAAGCTCATTCTGGAAAAAAATGGAAGAAAGAAAACTTAAGGCAGTGGTCAGTGTAGCCCTAGAACAGAGTCTGGAGACTGACATGAGCTCTGCATTGACACACTACCGAAACCCTTTTACCAGGCCTTGGAAATAAATACTGTGAGAAACAACTAAACTTTTAAAGAGTACATGTTTTTCCATCACTAGCATACCTAATTTTTTCTTAACTATTAGTGGGACCATAAATACAGTGAAAAAAATCAAGTACCATTGTTGAACTAATACGAAGATAGTCATACAGATAAACAAACTTAGAAAAATCTTTAAAATTTAGTAGTATAACCCATATTATTAACAGTAGGATCATGCAATCTAAACAATATCTTGCACTTTAATATTTAGGACATCTAAGCAGAAAAGGTGTGCTAAACTGGCCTTTGTGTTTCAATTACAGACCTCAATCACCTTCTGAGTGTGCTATATCTACGCCTCACTTACATGATTGTTTATAAGTAATTACATAGAAAATCATACTACACAGAAATTATATTTTTTTCTCCTCATTCATTGGTTTAGTCTCTCTTATCAAGTTATCACAAGCATGGCACTAGTCTGTCTTGACTCAACTGTGTTACCTTGCAAGAATTAAGTTTAAAAAGCAGGAAAAATGCTAAGTAATTATAATTCAAGAAGTGTCAGAGCAGTTGTAATCAGATTTTCAAATAATAAGAAACCATGATACTGTACAAAATATAGATGAAAGTTCTTAATGTTCTTTGTTATTATTTTGATTTGTTAGTTTATTTATTTATTTATTTGCCTTGAATGTTGTCTTAGTTTTCCTGTTGCTGTGACAAATTTTCTGACACCCAAAGTTAAGGCAGGAATGTTTTCTTGAACCTTACATTATGTAGAGATTTCAGCTCACATTTGGTTGGTTCCAAGGCAGGTTGGTATGACAGAGGCCCATTGTAGACAAGAAGGCAGCAAAGCAGTAAAGTAGAGAAGCAACACACAGAGCTCTTTTTATACCTTATATCTTATCCAGCCTACCTGCCCTTAGGGCAGATAGCACTCACACTCAGAGTGGGGCAGCCTTAATCTTAGCATCACACCATGAGTCAGTCCCAGCATCACATCCTTCAACAATCTGAGTGAAGTATTTCCAGAAGAGTTTTTCATAGGACTGGGTTTCCAAAGAAATGTTAAAAGAGATGGCTGGCTGGATGGATGGATAGATACATAGCAGACCTGGGTAAGATTGAAGTAATGAAATTTAGTGTCTCTTGGTATTCCAGTACTGACTGAAACAGACTATAGTGTTTCCAGAAACAAGAAAATTTAAATAAAATCTTTGAGAAGGAAGAGTGGACACACAATTTGGAGTTCAACAGTCTTACCAAAAGACTTGGGACCTATGGTCTTTAGACACGTGTCCTACAACTAAAATCCAATCAGACACAAATGGAAAGTGAGCAGCATTTTATGACACATCCAGTGGAATAAAATGAACAATTGCCAGAGGAGTATCACAGAATATACTCTCCACATGTATCACCAAAGATGGGCAACATATACAACATAATAAAGCCATGTGCATAAACTGGAAAACATTGTTCCATGTAAAGTAAAAAGAAAGAATGAGAAAGAAAAAGACAGAAAGAAATACACAAAGAAAGATAGAAAGACAGAAAGACGGAAAGGAAGGAAAGGAAAGGAAAGGAAAGGAAAGGAAAGGAAAGGAAAGGAAAGGAAAGGAAAGGAGAAAGGTTAGGGCAATTGTCTCTCACATAAGATGCTCTAGGTTTGGTCACTAACAAGACCTGATAAATAAGTAAATCAATAAAGTGAATAAGAAATGACCCATAAATGATTGATATATGCTGCTGTAGAATATTTAAAATATTTAAACATATTTTAAAAATCTCTAAAAGAATAATAGATAAACTTCTATCAGAGAAATAGGAAGTCAATGGTGGAAAATTCTGTGGCCTTAAAAAATGATCAATAAACAATTTCCTATGTGTAAAGAAGATGACATAAAGGTTTAATAAAAGGGAACATAGGTTTAAAAATCTATGAATGACTACAAAAAAGTATGGGTTAACTAAACAGTCTTCACCTACATTAATATTTCTAGAACAGTAATAGAAACACAGACAAATATAAGAATAACATAAAAAATTAAATTAAATAATATTTTGAAGTCACCAATTGCAATCAAAATGTCCAATTACAAATCTGATAAATTCAACAAAATTCTATCAGGATAAATAAAAAAGTCAATTAAAGTTTGGCATACAATAATCAACTAGGAAAGGATGAACAGAAATTCTTGAACATATGAAGAGAAAAATGACACATTGCATGCTGGATATCAAAGATAAGAATGACAGCTGACCACATTATCAATAAAAATGCCAGCATGTAATAAAAAGATAATAAAGAGAAAACTTAGCCTGTCCATCAGCATTTCAGTATCTACTATGAACATCCTTCAAAACTCATTTTCAGTTAACCACAGTTTTAGGAAATACATCTTAAGCAGGAAAGCATTATAAGAAATGTTTTCAGGTTTTTAAGACTTAACAAATGATACTAAGAAAAAACTAGAATTTATGGAAAGAAAAAAACTGAAAAGTGAGAAACAGATGAGTCAAAGGCATATCAGGACTTGATATTTTTAAGATGAAATGAAGGACATGAGTTTAAACATAGTAGTATGGATTTTAATGCATGAAATATTATCAGGGAAGGACTCTATGGTAAACAGTTCATCACAGTCATAGAGAATATGAGAGAAAGAGGTATGGGGATATCAGAAAGAGATCCTTTTTGGGCAAAATGATATCGAAGATTATCATTTGATTTAGCAGCATATATACTCAAACTGGATGATACCGAGGAGATTAGTATTGCTGCCATGAAAGTATGACATACAAATTGTGAAGTTTGAATATTTTTTTTTAAAATAATTTTTAACATGTATGCAAGGTGAAGATCCTGCAGCAAAATCACGCTCAACATACTCACGTATGAAGAAGAAAGCAGTGTAGCTGGCTTGGATGGAGGGTGCAAATTTAGGGGGAGAAGATAGTATCACATGGTAAGAGATGAGGATGATTTGCCTTTTAGGTGTGGTGGGAACTCTCTATGAGATTTTGAATGAAATGACATAGAGTAGTATCGCTTTTATATTAAAAAGATCATATTGGTTGCTACAATAATTAAAGAATGTTGCTAAATATTGGAATGTTTGGAATATGAATGAATTTTAAGTAATCAAAATGAATATATTTTTTCAGGTGAAATTAGCAAAAAATATGAATAAATATATTGAGAATAAGATATATGGAGAATAAAAAAAAAAAGGATACTTTCAAAAAAGTCTTCCTTAGCTATTGTTAAATTCATTTTCTCCATCCTGAAAAGTTTGTGCCATGAGGATTTTGGTGTTGTTTTAGTACTCAGCAGAAAACAAATGGCTTCATCGTATCCATTAAATTAAATACAGTTTAATTAAGGGTTGAGAATATTTGCAAAGGTCTAGGAAAACCAAGAAGGGTTTGTCTAATACTCTGGGGGCTAATAACTATGATGAGGGCTTAATTATCATAACTCTCAGGTCTGAAGAAATTAAAGGAAGTAAGTAACATTACCACAAACCACAGGGAAGGCATTCATGGATAGGACTTTCTGGAAAAAGTTATCTTCTTAGATAAACTGATGTGGCTGGCAAATCTTAATCTTAGGAAACATGAAGACTAGGAAATAATCTTACTTTCACTTTGCACTTTCAATTATATTCTGATAACTCTTATTGTGCAAATCTAACTGGAAATAAGAAATCAAAGAAGATTCTAGAATAAAGTAGGTATAAAACGTATATATATATACACAAAGGACTATACATGTTCTGTAATTAATTTATTACACATAATACACATTACATTGATCTAATATATGATAAATTTATATATAATATTTAAAATTAAGAACTATTTTATCTGATTAGAATGTATCTGAATCTACTAAACTGGGACTGGAATCTTGAAGAGCTAAGAGTATAGTTCCAATATGAGTATGAGGTAGAGAAGCAATGGCACACATTTTACACTGAATGATAGAGCTCAAAAACAAACAGCTGAGATTTTGTTTTGAATCTGAAAGGTCTGAATAGATTAATGTCTAAGGTTAAAGCAATCAAACAAGAGACATTCCCTTTTAAGGGTATTTTATTTTTCTTGATATCATTTTCTTCAAATGATTGGATATGGGCAAGCTACTTTAGGGAAGATAATCTGCTTCACTTAGTAATACATTAAACTATTACTCACTGAAGAACAATAACACAGACATGTGCAGCATACTGTAGACAAATACAGTACACTCCATTATCAAGTTGACAAATGAAATTGACACACAAATCACCAATTATTAGAAAACAAAGTAGAAATGTTGAATGAAGAAGAAAGGTTGACAAAGAAATATAAATTAGAGAATACGCAGTATAAGTATTTCATTAGCTTTTCCATTTCTAAACACAGGACTTGACACTTATGAGTTAAAGAAAGCTTTAATTTAGTTGACATGTCTGGGGTGCTCTAGTCCAGAGCCAGCAAGCTCCAAGGCATGCTCATGCACATCATGGCTGATGAGAGAGCAAAGCTGTCTAGTTCCTGGCTGCCAAGAACAGAGCAGCAGAGAAGCACCTCATCAAAATTACATCAGTACTCCACGCTACACTCCATGCCCCACCCAAAAAGAAGTAGGAATGCGCTTTACTAATCTGTTAAGTGTTTCTTAAACAATAATATTGGCATATCAAGATTTATAGTCACATAATGCTATATAAACCATTACTAAATTTATTCTTCTAATTGAAAAGATTTATGTGCTGCTTCCAAGTTTTCTAGAACTAAGAGAAATACAAAATCAGCAAATTTCAAACTGAGGAAGATTGTCTGGTGAGGTAGAACTATGAAAATGTTCAACCTATAAAATAAATGAAATCTAACTCAGTAAAAAGCTAATAGATAAATTTGTTGAATAATGCTTATAGGTTTAGTAGGATGAGACTGAAATAAACACTCACTTTGGGATTATAGCAATAATTTCACTGAACAATAGCTATATCCTAATTTTGTAAAACCTTCACAAATTTTTAAACTCGGGTGTCCTGGAAGTTTTCTGACTGATTCTGCCTCTACCTGGAGAACCCAAAAAGTGGACTTAAGAGTTGTGAATTTTGGATCCAGCCACAGCCATGGTGGAACCAAGGAGCCTGCACAAAGAAGCAATTCTCCTGCCCTCTTGGTAAGTGCTTTCCTCTAGCGTGAGCCAGGAGGAGACCCAGTAGTGTCTCTAGAACCTACCAGTGTGCTGGCTTGGAATCAAACCTCCCCCGCCCCTTAGCAACTGGAGACAGAGGTGTGAGCATCTCTTGGCAGGACGACTATATGCAACATAGCAAATCTGGGGGGGTCTCCTCTGTCTTCTCTTTGAAAGCAAGTGTTGTTTTCAGTTTTGTTCTCATTATGATTAATTGCTTTACTCTATTCAATATTCTCTTTCGATTGATTTTATAATGTTCTGCCTTTGGTTTGATTTTGCTATACTTAATTGACTAGACAACTATTGTGAAGATAACGAGAATTAGTATGATACCTATTACTGTTATCCCAGTAACCTGCTATGAAGTTCTGCACCAAAGTCACTGCACTGTCTCAATTGGCTTTGTTCTGTCGTTTTCTGTTGTATTTCTACTACCTTCAAAATAAAAAATAAAAAGTTGTGAATTATAATTAATTAGACATCTTAAGTAAAACTGCCCAAAGATTCTCTTGGCATCAAGGTAAATTTAGAGAGTTTATTGACTGTACTGACTTATTTAATGTCAATTGAATAGTTATACATTAATTTGCTAGACTGACTCTATTATACATTTACTCTATTTTTAGTAAGAATTGTATTGAGAGATCTATTTTACCATCCAATGGGTTAACTTATGCCTGTATCTGTCCTTTCTGCCTCTGTGAATTTCAGGCTAGAAGACCTCCGAATACTATATGATGTCGTGATGTGCTGCCTATGCTTCTGGGGAGGTGACAGCAATCTGAATGCCTATCTTTTTTCTACTTTATTGTCTTTCCTTCTTATTTCATCACTTCAAAAGTAAAGTAATGGAAAAAAAAATTCCCTCTCGTAAGGCCAAATGAGAGAAGTAACTATGGTACCATTTTGAAAACTGAATTATTTATATTATTCACTTTGTTGTGCATAGTATTTTACATTTCATGTGTATAGATGAGAGTTGCTAGTGTTATATATTATTTTAATGATTATTTTTAAAGTTAACAATTGTTGAAATCCTCAAGTATTTTTATTCATAAAAAAACCAGCACACATTGCATATATTTCAGAATATTGAAAAGTCCTGTTAGAGATTTGCAGTTTCAATATGTATAGATATCTGAAATTTTAATTACTTTCTCAAGTCACTTTATCATATTCTGTGCATGTGCTGTTAGGGAAAGCATTATCTTCTGATTGGCAACTTTGTTTTAGTCTCTTTTGAGTTATGTAACCTTTAAAATTTATTTCTTTGTAGCTATCATATTCGGTAGCAACTTTACTTGTAACTGCTGTAATTTGATATTCTTCCTTAACAGTCTGCACTGCTTCTTTAAAAATATTCTATCACTTCTCAGAAACAATCCAAAGACAGAAGTATGTCTCTTTGTTTGTCTGATTATCGTCTTGTTTTCCTGTTTCACTCAAATTTGATTCTTTCATACTGGGATACGAATAAACTTCAAAAAAGGTAAGCAAAGTTTGAATCTTGTTTTCATTTATCACAGTTCATTATTCAATGTCTCTAACAAGGTAGTGCTCACTAAAGTAAATGTGTAAATTATGTTAATCCAACATATTAGATTGTATACATTCATTACATTGAAAAATTATGTAATTAATATTTTGTTTCTTGGCTATAAATAGTAATGGGTCAGGAATAATTTTTCATACTGTATTTTATCTGAGTGTCTGGAAAGAGTTGTCACTCAAAGATATTAGTTGGCCTCATTTCACTTGGACATATCACTGGATTGAAATTCTAGTGAATTTCTTCTGGAATCCAGATAAATAAATGTAAAGAATAATTCTCACATACTTCTTAAAATACATAAAATGACATGGTGTGGTAGTCAAAAATTACTAATCTGTTAAGAGGGAAACTGTTGAAAACTTCCCTCTATATTTTTGTTAGTGATCACTACAAATTTTATAAATACTCAGTAATACAATAAAGAATATGGCAAAAACATAAAGGCCATCACGTTTGTGAATATAAAATTAAATTCCGGAAAGCTTCAAAAATCCCAATTTCCTGTATCTATAAACCAACAAAAGTAATTAAGAATATAGTAATCCATATAAAAACACCAATATAGTGTTCTATAAATAAAAGATTAATTTGTACTTCAGTGATACATGATATCAAGGTAGCAAAATCTTCCTTGCTATCATCATTGTAACTTATTTTATTTATGTATGTATTTTGGGGGGGCTATACAAAATCAAACTTAGAACCTTGTGCTTGCCACACAGGCACTTACGCCACTGAGCTATATTCTCAGCCCCTTCATTGTCATTTATAGTATGAAGCTGTGGGAAGACATAGGTAAGCAGTAGTTGTTTTGAGGTTGGGTATGCCTTTCCTTTTACTCTTCATTGACTATGATCAGTGACCAGACTATTGGAGTCTACACAGAAAGCAGTAAACTATGTATTCATTTAAATGCATGCATTCCAACTGTTCATTATTTTCTGTCCACAGTTATGTTGTAGTGTCCAAGTCTGATCCCAGAAATGGGCAATGAACTTTGGCCACATTTGCAGAAGGATATATGCTGGGCACTGGGGCAGACCGGTCTCTGCATGTGGATGCAGGGACTGGTCTTCTGTTGCTGGAGTTCTCCCAATTCCTTTGTTATAGAATTGCGGCCCTGCCCAATTACTTCCATTCCATGTATCTGTGTGGTGGTCCACAACACCAGTTCACCTAACTAACCCGTAGCTGGCTCATATCTTTTTACTGCTTCAGAACTTCACATGCTGCTGGTCCCATCTGCTAGCATATGGCCCTGTCAGGGCCTGTTCCTCAAATTCAATTTTAATTTCATTTAAAATATTAGTTTAAACCTGATTTTGATTAATATTTGATTTTGTTTTAATATCGAAGATTATATTCACTCAAAATACATATTGGAAGTTAATAAAAATTAATAAAATATGATCCAGGAACAAACCAATGTAACATACCTTTTTGTATTTCCTAAATTTAAAACCAACTATAAAAATTAAAGATAATGTAATTTTTAAACTTTTTTGTATCAGTTTGTATCTTGATTTTTCCTTTTTTTCTTTCCTTACCACACCCTTTAACTCTTCTCTCCCATCCCATTTGCAAACACTTTATTTCCATTTTTTCTTTCTATTTCCTTTTTTTCTTTTCTGTTCCTTTCCTTCTCCCACTCCACTCACTTGTGGCCTTTCTCATTTTAACATTTTCTTCCTATTTCCATCTATCCATCCATTTTGGTCTTTACCATACTTTTTGGTTTCACACACAAGAAGAAAATGTAGTATTTAAACATCCATGTCCCATTTATTTTACTAAAAATTATGATCTCAAAGGGCATCTATTTATCTAAAAATGTATCAAGTTCACATTAGTATAAGTTGAGGCACAAAACCAAATAATAGAAATATAATAATCCAAAGCTAACTTTTACCTTTTTATGTATTTAGCATTGTTTTAATTTTTATTCTAATTATAGTGATTCTGTCGCTTATAAATTCAGAAACATCCTGCATTTTTTCCATCTGTTTTTTCTTTTACTATCAACTGAAAAGCAATATTGACAACTCAAATGCATCAATATGATTTTACAGTTCTTTACAAAAAAGAACACAATCCCATGCTGATTTTATCTTTGATCTTTTTTTAAAGCCTAAATCTTATAGCTAAACAACTACTTCTAAGATAACAATATACAATATAATAACTAGAGTTAATTTCCTACTTTTTTTGAAATTATGTATCATTTCTACATGTTTTTCTGTTTTGCACTTTAAAATAAAACATAAATAAATAAAAGATTAAAAAGAATGAAATGATCTAAGATACTGAATAAAAATTATTGAATAAAAAAGTACATTGATTTTTAAATGTAATCTAGAGAAACCTAAAAATGTTTCCATATCATGCAAATTTAGGACAAAGATCAAATTTTAAATGTACCTTGTTTTGCTGATTATTTTCAACTAAAAATATATATTCACATGCTGAATCCATTGAGATTTTAATACTCAGAAATTGCAAATTGTAGTTAAACAAATTTCAAAATCTAATTATATTTTGCAAAATTGTTGCTAAAACATGCAGTAAGTCTGATTAACATAAAAACAAACTTGTGTATTTAAAATATCTGATAACCTGTATGAAAATGAAAGTGTACAAAATTTATTACAGTAGCTTTGAAACATATTCTACATATGTATCAATTATGTTTTGGCATGCACAAAAATATTAAAATTGAATGAGAAACTAAAAACAGCTTCAATTTGATAAAAAAATAGCATACATATTCATATTTGGAAGTTTGGAATTCTTTGCAGTGTTTTAATAATGACTGCAGTGTTGAAATAATGATTGGCTCCATAGAATTAAGTAATTTATAATACTTAGAGTTACAGTATCGGTTTTGCATACATCTGCTTTCAAATACCTATATGGCAAATTATTCTTTCAAAATGTCTGAGATTTCTAATGCATGTTTTTTACCAAAACTTTCTCCTACTCAGGAAGTAGACCTTTCCTCAGTATTAGTTATTGAGGACCTCGCCTAGATCCCCAGTCTCCCAAATGAGTGTGGCACAGGCTTAAACAATGAGATAAGTAGTATGATTTTAGGACCCCAGGAGAATCAATACCGTCTGCAGAGTTTGGGACTCTGGCGGCGAAGACGGGATGTCTCTGGATAGCCCTTGTTTTTTTCTTAGGGGGTTAGGGTGGAAAATACAGGAAATTGAACAGGCATTGGCTGTGGTTCAAGAACTTTTCTAAGTAACAAATTACGTTAATTTAGGAGACATATCTTTGAGAGGATTTCAATGTTGCATTTCATTACAGTCTATTTAGTTAATTGAGTTGGAGCCAGGTGTCCTCAGTTCTTGTCTTGCCCTGGCCATGCAGCAGCCCTGCAGCTGTGTTCAATTTCCAGTTTCAATGGCTCCCAACATATTCCTCCCCTTTAATTTAGTTTTGTTGCATGGGTGGGTGGTCTGTTGAAGCTTGCAGAAACTGAGTTAAGAGAATTCTCACAATTTAAACCCTGAGCAGCCCATCAATCTGTAACAATAATCAGTTACCAGTATATCTAGCAATTGTCAGAAAGTATTAGTGACTTGAGCCTTTTTTGACAGCTAACATTTTACTATGCCATTGCTTTATACCTTTTTAAGTTATACTTTCCTACAGGAGGGTCAAAGGTCATTTTCCTCTGTTGTCTCATAATCTTTTTGATCAGAAGACCAGGGACTCACTGAGTATCTATATATGATGAAAACAGAGGTTCTTTTATGTCCTGGGTCCCCATTGACCTTGAAGGGCTGGGGCAAAATACTGGCTATCCTCCTAGCCATCTGTTTGTGGTGAGGTATAGGGAAAAGACCGTGTGTTTGCATTTAGGCACCTTGGGCTCTATCCTGCTGTGGTGATACGCAGGTTGTACTCTTGCTCTGGTCCGGGGGGGGGCCTTGCTGTTGTTGTTGATCCAAGTGCTCATGCAGTGTAAACTTCTGATGTGAAAAGTATGTGTTTCCGATGATGGGAAAAACCAGCGTCGCTCAGGCAGGCCAGAGCTGTGTCCCACCTGTCCAGAACCATGTCCCATCTTCCCAGCCCCAAGCCCATCACTGCAGGGCTGCCAGCAGCCTGCCAGCAATTGATAGGCTTGGCAGGCCCCAGAAAAGTTTGCTCCTTAGCATATGGGAGGCAGGGATACAAACCTCAACTCCACGGCACAGATTCTGCCTCACAAGCCAGGCCCAGAGGAAGTTCTCTGTGAATTACACCATTTACATGTACTTTTAAAGGCAAAATTCTGAAATGTTTTTAGACCCTAATGGCTAGAAATGAAATCTTGTGATGTGTCTGTCACCCATTGAAGGAAGTCTCCACACCCTTGTGGCTGCTATTCTAAATTGATC
>PVJX010036105.1:0-17778 GCA_004027295.1 Dolichotis patagonum
TTTTTTTAGATATTGGACAGAATTCACCATTAAAGCCATCTGGTCCTGGTCTTTCATCATTTTTAAGGATGCTTCAGCTACAATTTATTCAAATCATCTTCCTGTTCTACTTGACAGTGTATATGTATATATATTATATATATATTATATATATTATATATATAATATATTTGGTGGGGAGCAGTGTTGGGAATTGAATTTAGGGATTTCTCGCTGAGCTATACACCCAGCCCTCTTTCTGTCTTCTATCTATCATGTATCTATCTATCTATCTATCTATCATCTTTTTTTTTGTACTGGGGATTGAACTCACAACCTTGCACTTATCAGGCAAGCACTTATCTATCTATCTATCTATCTATCTATCATCTATCATCCATCTATCTGTCTTCCATCTTTCAGCAGGGTCTTGCTCTGTTGTTCAGGCTGGTCTCGAACTCCTGGGCTCAAGCAGCTTCCTGTCTCAGCTTCCTAAGTAGCTGAGACTATAGGGATGCATCACCCTACTTGGCTTCTTACAGCTTCGTGGACACGTTTGCTGGCTTGAGTTACGTGAAACAAAGACATGCCTTAAACCAGTCCTTCGAGGACCCCCCCCCCCCATGCCAAGTAGGGTCTGCTCACGTGTCCCTCTGGAACCAGGGCCCAAGGCACATACTGGGGACATAAGCTTCTGCCGTCTCAACACCGTCATCACCGAGTGAAGGCAGGGAAAGAACAAATAAAAATGCCACCAACATTTCTATTGTTTTCCGAGTGCCTTTGTCTTGATTCAGCAGTCAATTGGTTGCTATAAACCTTTGTTTTCCAGAGTTCTGGTAAGGTTGTTTTTTTATGTTTCTGCCTGTTTTTCAGGTTTTTTTCCTCTGCTTTTACAAAATGTTACTGTTTTTCAGTATTTTCGTTGGGAAGAGGAGCAACAAGAGAGTTTGGAGTTGCTTGCTGCAGTATTTTGCTGACATCACTGCCATTAGCATTGGGGATTGAATGCAAGGCCTCACACACTAGGTGAGCCATTAGCTCTTAGTACACTGAACTCTGGCTTAGAGAGAACCTCTTATTTCTGCAGTGACTTGAGGCTTCCGGAGTAGTCTGAGACCTTAGTTGTCCTGTTTTTTTCTATTGTAGTGAGAAGTGATCAGAATCCTTCTTAGAAAATGAAAAACCCTAAGAGCAAGTAGAAAAAGAAATAAGTACAACTAGAATGCTTTTAGAGCTCAGTTATGAAGCATGATACATTTTAAAACATTGAGCCAATTATTATGGAAGTCCTATAAAATTATTCTTGAATGATGAGATTAAAGTTTACTTACAGAACTTACTATGGAAATTCTAACATTTTTCATTAATGAAAATTTATTTTGCTTCAATAAAGGAAGAGCAAGCTGTTTAAAAGTAACAAAATAATTAACTTTGACAGCAGTAATATATACATGAGTTAGCTTTTTGAATTGTACAGTTGTTACACATCTGTATTGATAGCTTGTTCTAGCTATACATACAATGTATATGTGTATAGTTTGATAGGCAGATAATTATTCTAAGAAATAGAATTTTCAAAGTATCTAATGTAATGTATAATTTTTCTTTTTCTTTTTTTTTTTTTTTTTGGTGTGTGTGAGTGTGTGCAATGCTGGGGATCAAACTCAGAGCCTTGTGTATACTAAGTAACTACCACGGAGCAATGTCCCCAGCTCATTTTTTAAATTATTATATCTTAATAGGAAAAATAGATCAATAAAATGTATCTCTAAACACATAGTTCCATTAGTAGTGTGACAGCATTCCCCATTTATGTAGGAGTAACCCTTCTTAGGATTTTTAACTTTTAGGAAAACATCCATCTAATGTGAATCATTAATTCAAGAATGCTTGCGATACTTTATGAAACAGAGATGCTACTCTGTTGGGCTGAGACTCTCAGTCCCTGAAACATTCCTGATGCAGCCATCTGCACGAGCTACTTTCCCTTCCTCTGTTACCTCTCTTTCTTGTCAAAAGCAATCTACAGCCTCCCACTTTAGTTTAGTCCCTAAGGGAAGTGTGTTGGCTTATTTATTTCTTTTCCACAAAACCAGTCTAGCTAGTTTTTTTTTTAAAAAAGGCTTAAAAAAAAGAAAATCATGTATATATAATTTTTTCCTCAGCTAAGGCACACTGATATTTACTCTTAAAGGAGACATTTCAAGGAGAAAGCCTCAGAACAACAATTTACTTATTTATTTGAGACAAGGTCTCATTCTGCAGCTTAGACTGGCCTCGAACTCACAGCAATCCTCCTGCCTCAGCCTCCTAAGTGTTGGGATTACAGGTGTGCGCTGTCACGCCCAGCAGAACAATTTAAATTGACATAAATGCTTCCTTTTCAAAAATGAAGCCCTGTGACATAAGAGGGGCATCTGGTAGTTTTGGTAAAAGCTCCTTTCTGCTCTGTTTGTATGATCATTCTGGTGGAAAGCATTAAGGACAGATGCTGTCCACAGAACCTTCATGGTAAGGCCATCCTGCCCTCCCCATCAAGCGCTGCTTTCATGCTTGTGTGCGTGACATGGGCTCTGCATTTGTGATTTCCCTCCTCATCCTTGACTGTCATTCCTTTTATCGGATGAAGCTCTCATGGGTTTACTCTACGACAAAGGCTCACTGTATTTTAAGGATCTCAAACTCTCCGTCTTGTTTCACGTGGGCTGGAGGGTCAGGGATCAAAGTACAGAACTGGGCCAGGCACTGCTTACCAGTGTGTTTCATCTCGTTAAGTGCTGATCATCGGGAAGGCAAACAGCTTGTCATGAAATTTGCGTTGCAAAAAATATAATAAAGAAGTCTTATGAGAAAAGGCTGAACAGAAGGTGTGTTTATTCCGTTGGTTAGGCCCAGTTTCAGATCAAGAGTGATGAGACTTGGAAAAAAAGTGGGAGTCTGCCTGCGGGCAACATTTCCCCTGATGGAGGGATCACCACAGAGCCCTGGCCACTGGAAGTTTCTCACAGACAAGGAGGGATTTATTAAAGGAATTAATATCATTGAAGGCTCACACAGCAGTCTTATTTTCCTACAAGACGGATGAATGGCAGAGATTTCAAAACATTTGCTAGAAAACATCAATAGCCAATCCTGCTGATTTAATTTTTTCAATCCCTCAGGCATCAAAAGAAGTTGTGACTTGTCCACATTTGCCTCCGAAGCAAAGCAATATTGTAAATTAAAAATGACTGAAGCTTAGCTGGCTGCATCTCATTTTTAATTAGTTGAAGTTTCACAATATCTGTGAATGTTTCTTTAGCTGAGAAACTAAAGAACTTCCTCGTATTTGCCATGAAGAAAGTGCAGGGAGTATTTGGTGGCATTCACTTAACACGCCAAGGAAAAGTTTCTTGGATTCAGTTGCCCACCACACGTACTAAAAGAAACTGTATTTGGTTGTATTCATTTCTCTTCATTTTGTTCTTCAGTAAGTAGATATTTCCTATTTCTTTTAAACCAGTTGGGAACTCACAAAACATATACTCCTCAGTGACTGATGTTGAAAATCCAAAGATTCTGATAACGTAAGACACCAATATCACAGAAGTGTACGAAAAGCAACTGATTTCGCTTTAGACATTTTGTGCCTAAAACACGAATCCATAGGAGGTGACAGTGGCTCCAGACCTCGCCATTCGGTTTTCCTCTGAGAATAAAAGTGAAAAAAGGCCATGTGAGACATGGGACCTATCATCATCATTCATTCATTCAAAATGTAAGCTGGCATGGGGCCAGCTCCTGCTGTCCCAGCACTTGGGAGGCTGAGGTAGGAGGGTCACTTGAGCACAGGAGTTCCAGAACACCACCTGGAGCAACAGAGCAACATAGATTCTGCCTCTAAAAACAGAAACAATTACTTACATATGTATAGTTACATATATAACTATATATAAAACTATATACACACATATGTAATTGTTTGTATATCACTATATATATATATATATATATATATATATATATATATATATCCATTATATCAGGCAGTATTTTAAGCACTTGGAATAAAGTAGCAAATAAAAAGTTCCTGACATCACAAAGCTTATATTTATTTGTAGAAAATTTTAGCCCTAAACAATACTCTGGCCTGGCATGGTGGCACATGTCTGTAATCCCAGCATTTTGGAGGCTGAGGCAGGAGGATCACTACAAGTTTGAGGCCAGCCTGGGCTACAAAGTGAGTTCAAGGTCAGCCTGAACTTCACAGTGAAACTCTTCCTCAAAAAGACAAAAATAAACAAACAAAAAACCCAATTCTCTGTAAATGGGTAGTTAGTTCTGGCAACACCGGAACTCTATTTAAGGTGAGAATAGTATATATATTTTTAAAGAGGCTACATTAGTGTATGCAAATTGGTAACATCAGTTATACTTACTCTTACCTGAAGAATGTATTACTAGAAGTCTAAAACAAGGAGAGGCCAAGAGAAGGAATTTGCCAGTGTAACCTCACTATGGGCTTGGGCAGAGATCGTTGGAAGTCTACAGTGAAGATGGTTGTGTTCAACTAGCTTGAGGTCATTAGTCAAGGTCATCTGCTGTGATTCCAAGGTGACCAAAGCAAGCTTCAGCTGTAATGTGGCTTTCCACATAGATTTTCCTACAGAGACCCCCAGCCCAGACTGGGAATTGAGCTCAGAGTCTTCACACTCGCATTTTTTATTGAGACAAGGTCTCGCTACATTGCTGTGTCACCAAGCTAAGCCTGAACTTGTGATCCTTTTGCCTCAGCATCCCAGAGTGGTGGAATTCTAGGAAAGCACCACTGTGCCTGGCTATAGTACTCACTGTAAATAAATCAACATTCTAGTTTCTATTTAAGTAACTTAGAAATTTGGTTATCACAAATCTGAGCATCTTTGGATATTCTGACAAGACTGACTTTCTAGAACGTTAAAGTTAGCTCAGAACCCTAAGTTTCTCCAAGTGTGGTTTCAAAATATCTGATGTAAGAATCACTGAGGGAGCTTGTCAAACACAGACTCCTGGAATCACACAAGACTATCCTCACACTGACTTAGAACCTTTGAGGAGGAGGAGGCTCAAGAGCTGCATTTCTGAAATAAGTCTAATGTACAGTGAAGCCTGAAGCAGGGGTCGCAGGCAGTGGGCACCACGCCGTCTTCCTCCCTAACATCTCTGTATTTACCTCTGCAATGACACGCATCAATGACCACTGAGCAAGGCTCAGTGGCTTTCACAATCTAGCCCTGTCTTTTCCCATCTTGTTTCTCACTGTCCCCCAGTCATTCCCTGCTTTGACCCTCTGGAGATATGACGTTCATGGCTCTGTGCCTTACATTTCTTGGAGGATTTTCTTTTTTATTTTTGGAAGAGAGGGCAATAATCAACATGCCCTTCCCTGAATTTCAATACTACTAATGGAGGTAGTTTGAGAGGAAAATATCATTCTTATCATGGATGATGGCTAGATTGGAGAATGTGGTTCAGAATAAAGGCTTTCTTAATTCCAACTGGCATTAGACACAGTTAGCATTTGTCCTAGGAGGAACCGGATACACTTCTGGCTTCTTTCTCAGGGGCAACTGATGACTGCTAAACTCATGTTCAGCCAAGAGTACACCGGAACAATCAGGAGGAAGCAAGGAAGACACTGAGCTAAGCCTACCAAGTTCTTGGTCTCTAACACCCTAATCAAAAAAAGGAGTGAATGAGAGGGTATTGGAACTGGTCCAGGGTGTCCCTCGACATGAAAAACCACGTCAGGAGAGCTGAGCCCGCAGGCTCCATTGTCGGTGGCTCAGGGACTGTGCTCCTCCCTACTCCCTCTTATTTTGACTGCCTGACTCCTCCTCACTTTCCGAGATGTGTGCTCCTCTGGGAAGCCTGAAGGAACTGAGAGGAGTGTTCCCACCTTTGTGCTGTTGTGGGACTTTAAGTGACTTTGGGTACGGTACTTGTCACGTACCTGTGTCCTATGGGTGCAGGGCTGTGGTTTATTTCTTTATATTTCTGTAGTAGGTGTTCAGGGAGTTTTTGCTGAATGACAGTGAAAAAGATGGTAAACTCAGGATATTTTGAAAACTTCATTTTATTATCAAGACCAACAAGAAGACTATCAATTATGTTCCTTTATAGAATTTTCTATTCTCTAAAAACTGGGTGACAAACTTTTGGCCAAGGGAGATGTTGCCTATTGAAAACTAATTCCAGAAATCCAGTTGGCCTCGTCTTTTTTTTTTTTTTAAATAGCCATAAATATATTTGTTATTAGGGCTGGGGATTTAGCTCAGCGGCATAAGCACCTGCCTGGCAAGTGCAAGGTCGTGAGTTTGATCCCTGGTACCGCACCAAAAAAAAAAAAAAATTGTTATTAAAGACATTATCTTCAGAAGTTAGAAAAAGAATCAGTAGCACTTTTTGGACCAGCAATAAACAGCCAGATAAGGTGACAAAACAAAATATCCTCTGTGATAGCAACAAAATATATAAAATATTAGAGACTAAAAATATAGTGGAATACAGTTGGCTCTTTATATCTGAAGGTTCTGAATTTTTCTTTTTTTTTCTCTTTATCCTTGAAATAGAACATATTTGACCTCATCTTCTTTACGTGGCATGTACAACTGGTGACTGACCCAAAAAGATGCCCCTTTCAATTAGTATAATTTCTTTTTTTCTTTTTTTTAAATTAGTATAATTTCATCTACTCATAATTAGAATGCACTATGAGGCAATAAAGACTCATTTAAAGAAAAGCCTTAATGAAGTAGAAACTACTAACAGAGGTTATTTCTGATAAAACTTAAAATTTCAAAGTTCATTTATTTTAGAAAAATGTATATTATAATTCTTGGTATGCATACTATGAGATTACTTTTTCTCCTCTCTCAGTTTATACATTTTCTCTGAGCATATAAAGAAAACAGCCAGGGGGTATGTCAGTGGTAGAGGCCCTATGTTCAATACCCAGTTCTAAAACCAAAAAATGATAAAAAGCATTTTAGCCTTGAACTTCAACACTGTCTTTATTTTATTTTATTTTTTAATTTGTTTTATTGAGACAAGGTCTTGCTCTGTAGTTCAGGTTGATCCTAAACTCACTATGTATCCCAAGCTGGTCTCAAACTCATGGTGATCCTCCTGTCTCAGCCTCACAAGTGGGGGGATTACAGGCATGCGTTACCACACCCAGCACAACACTGCTGCTTCTCCTTCTCTTTTTTTCTCTTTTTCTTTCTCCTTCTCCTTCTCTTCCTCCTCCTTCTCTTCCTCTTTTTCTTTCTTCTTTTTCCCTTTCTTTTTCTTCTCTTTCCCCTTCTCCTTCTCCTTCTCCTTCTTCCTTTTGGCACTGGGGATCAACACAGGCTTCTTTTAAAGCTCATTTTTTCTCCTTTCAATCAGCACTTGTAGTACATTTCCAAAATGATCAGTAAAGAGTATTTATTAGATGGTAAAATGTACTGAGCTAGGATCTACATGAAGTTTAATCGCTATCTGTTCTTTAAGAACAGGCAACACAAAAAATAAAGCAGCAAGTAGAAAGACGCAGTCATGCAGAACAACAGAACGGCCCCCCTGGGCCAGAGCTACCACCACCCTTTACTTGTAAAGAGAACTGATGGTTGGGAGTGGGTGGGACAATCAAATCCCTTTCAAAATAAGTCTCTAATGTAATTGTAATTCTTCTATTTTGGTGATCACAGGTACTCTAATCCTGTTCCAAACAGGTGTCTGTTCATATATTTTCTCCTGTTGAAGATCCACTGAAGTTTATAAACTTTGGAAATTGAACAGTTTTGTCAATCAGCATCTGCTAAACCCTGGGCCTCCATGTCAGTCAATGAGTTTCTGTTTAACTATCTTTTTACAGTCATAAGAGAAATAAACATATAAAATAAATGCATCTCAATGCATAGCTGTGCAGGAGTACAGATGTTTTATTAATGAAAATGAATCCAGCTTTTTGTAAGTCATGACAACAATATAACATTTCATTGTTTGGTTCTGTGCTAGACAGTCCCTGCTGTTCCTACATAGAAATTCCTGTAATGCTTAATGGACATCTGGAAGAATTCAGCCAATTAATCGAATTCACGTAGGAGCTGGGCTAATGGCTGTCTGAAAGGCAGATTACATTAAATCAAACTTGCAATATGAATGAAAGCACTTAATCATACATGCAACATTCATTAGATGCAACACAGCAAGTGTTTTGATTACTTTAATGAAAGATCAGGTAAAGTGCATCAGCTGAACAGATTGAAAAGACAGCATGCTTACAAATGTTTGATTATACTGAATATCAACAGAAACAGTGCCTGTAATTTATAGCAAAACATATTTGTAGGTGTCTAGAGCTGGTGAACTCAGTGAAATTAGGAGCCCATGCTCAAAACAATAATTAATATATGATAAAACTTTAATCAAATATCAGGAAAAGACAGAGATCAACAGAAGTTTAGTAATTTATAGGCACTGGGGACCCTTATGTTTCGAGTGACTTGAAATCTGTTCGAACCCCAGTTTCATTTACTTTCAGATATACAGTTCTTTTTCTATGAGGTACTTGGTTTTTGAGAGAGAGGGTATTGCAATAATAAGGACACTGTATTAAAGAGTAATTAACTTTGCATTTGGGGCCAGGAATTGAAGTATCTTTCTTTTATTTATTTATTTTTGGTACTGGGAATTAAACCTGTGACTACATTGACTATATCCCTGGACCTTTTTAAAATTTTGAGACAGGGTTTTGCTAAGTTGCCAAGTTGCTCAGGTTGAGTACAAATCTGTCATCCTCCTGCCTCTGACTCTCAGAGTGCTAAGATTATAGGCATGCTCCACTGTGCCCAGCTAAAATGATATAAATGATAATCTTTTCTCTTTCATTCTTCCTTCCTTTTTTTTTTTTTTTTTGGTCTTTTTGAGACAGGGTCTCACTATGCAGTTCAAGCTGGGCTAGAGCTCACTTTGTAGCCCAGGCTGGTCTTGAACTTGCAGTGATTCTCCTGCCTCAGCTTCCCAAGTGCTGGGATTGTAAAATGACATTCTTAATAGCCCTTCCTACCTTCTAGATTCATGAATATTTTCTACTTTCTCTTCATTATCCCATTGACTATCCCTTAATATTCTATGAAAAAGTTTATTTAGAAGTACATTTCCAGAGCGCAACATGACTGGATAAAGGGGGAGTCATGTTGGAGACTCAGAGAAGATCAACTGAAAACACAGGTAACTGGAGGAAGGGGAAGAACACACATCCTGTTGCAAAAAATCAGTTCAGAAGAAGAGACTCATAGAGCAAATATAAAATACATTTCCTACAAAATGTTAATTGTACTATAATTTTTATAATATGATAAGCAAATGCAATTTGCAGCTTTTTGGAGAAAACAAAGAATGAATATATAAATAATACCCTTTTATGTATTGCATGTAATATTTTTAAGTATTTTACAATCAGTAAAATTATAAAATAAAAATTGTATTTTAAATAATTAAATATCTCCCTCTGTAAGCACCTTTTCCCTCCCTTTTTAAGTTAGTATGTGTTTGTAATATATAATAAGTGCATCTATTGTGTGGTACCAGTGCATCGCATATCGTATCTTGATCCTTTATACTTCCCCTTTCTCTCCTCTCCTGCTTGTTGTAAGCACCTTTAGTATGAGACACAGATGCTTCTACAAGGTGAGAAACCGCTTCTGCTGGAGCTTAACGGAAGGACTGATTTTTATCTCTCTAGATCGATGTCAGTGTGGATCTGG
Source organism: Dolichotis patagonum (assembly GCA_004027295.1). Classification (NCBI taxonomy): domain Eukaryota; kingdom Metazoa; phylum Chordata; class Mammalia; order Rodentia; family Caviidae; genus Dolichotis; species Dolichotis patagonum. The sequence continues at coordinate 9,753 of PVJX010036105.1, forward strand.
AAGAGCGAAATGAACATAGCACCTTGCAAGTCCCTTTTAGACAATGCACATGCAAACAGGACTCTGCTGACTCAGATGCTATGTGTGATAAAAAGATGTGAAAGATACAGGTTGCAGCCATTAAGAGTTTATAATGTTTCACTGACCAAAACAACACAAGGAAAAATCAGCAGAACAGCCATGGCAAACAAGGGAACAATTCAATCCGGAGTAAATTCAAGCAGTACAAGGTGAAGGACAGGTTTACACATTTTGTAGAAAACCAAAGAAGAGCTAAAATAGTGGGAAAATTTGCATTTGAGCTACTTAATTCACTTGATAAGAGATGATTTAAGGGAATTAAAACTTCATTACTCTAGAGTTCAGTGTGTCTTTATCCATCTGGGCTGCAATAACAAAATGCAATGAATTCGGGACCTTGTGACAAAGTTTATTTCTCATAGTTCTGGAGGCTGGGAAGTCCAAGGTCAGGTCCCCAGCAGAGTCACGGTCTGATGAGGACTCATGTTCTGGCCCACAGTGGTCCTCCTGGCTGTGTCCTCACCAGCTAGAAAGGACGAAGTGGCTCGTGGGGGTCTGCTCCTTAAGAGCGAGTGCAGCCCTTCTGAGGGCCTCCCTGGTGTGACTGTCGCCTCCCAAAGGCCCCACCTGCTAATGCTCACCCTAGGGGGTAAGATTTCAACGCAGGCATGATGGGGAGGGTCCACATGCACTCAGACCATAACAAAGCGTTACAGAAATATCTGGGAATACTACTTCGTCTTTCTACAGAGACTTAAGAACTCAGTGCATCTTTATTATTTATTTTGGTACCAAGAATTAAACTCATGACTTCACACTTGCCAGGGAGGTGCTGTGCCACTGAGCTGTAACTCCAGCCCTTGAGTACATCTTTAAGTAATCTTCAGATATCAAATTGTCTGACACATTTTTAGGCGCAGCGATTATTTACAGCAAGATAAAAAAAACTTTTCTTTTTTATCAGACACACATTCACAAAAGTGGGAAGAAAAACTAGCCAGACTGGAATATAACCATTATTTACATCTACCCATCAAATAGCTCCTTTTGTATCTATGACTTGAACCCTGGGAATGGACTAAGAGTATAACTAGAAGGAAAGCTTCATATAATACTACTTTTTAAAGCCTTCGTAAAACATTTACCTCAGTTACTTCAAAATATCCATGTGGTCATTTCACCTGTTAAGAGTGAAAAATGGCATAGCTGTTCTAAATGATTTGCTTTGCTCCATTTATTTGTCAAATTTCTTATTATAATGGGCCATATACGGTAATTGTAGAAGTTCACCTGTTTGAAAATGTAGTAATTATTTGAGTTAGCTCAGCTGGGTCAAGACAAACTAAAAAGACTATATTTTTCTCCACTGGCAAACCTTCATCTATTGCTTTGATTGATCAGGAACTGTCACTTCCAGGATGTTTTAAATCTTTTTTGAAACATTACGTTGACATCATTTACCCTCCTGTGATTTGAGATCATTTACTTCGATATGATTTGACATCATTTACCCTCCTAAGCATTACATTTGATATCATTTGTTCCTATGATGCAATTCCACTCACAGTTCCTGCCAGTCTATTACTCTACCTATTTATTTGGTTATTACTGGTCTATACTGTATCTTTAGTTTTTTCTAAGATGTCTTTTGTGCTTTTCTGAGATGCCTGAAAGACTATTTGCATCTAAAATAATAGTCTTTGATCTTCTCCAACTTCTTCCCTTTCCTGTCTTCCTATCTTCTGAGGTCTGCAGAATAAACCCAGGGCCTTTGCATTGAGCTATGTCCTCAGCTTTTTCTTATTTTCTATTTAGAGACAAGGTCTAGCTAAATTGCCCAGGATGAGCTTGAACTTGTGATCCTCCTGCCTCAGTCTCCTGAATAGCTGGGACTACAGGTGGGTGTAATCCCTGTCTGCCCAAGGTAGAGTTTACTTTGTGTGTGTGTGTTGTGGGGCCAGAACCTAGGGCCTTACACCTACTAGACAAGACTAGGCATGCGTTCTGCCACCGAGTTATACCCCAGGCCCAATGTATTCTTTCATCGGTGTCTGGAAAATGCCTCTTTCCCCAGAATTCTGGAAGAAAATATTGCTCCAGTACAGAGTACACGGCTTGATCTTCATTCCTAAAGGAACCCACAGAAAGAAGATGTGGGAATTTTATAATTAGATCCATTGCTCAACTCAGTGCCCTCTTCCCTGAGTTGATAAACTTGGCTGGACAGTCATAGGACTTGTGATAGCAAAAGGCTTTCTTTCTCAGAAAGCAATCCTATAAAAAATAAAAGGATGTCATTTTATTCAGACTCAATGGCTTTATTAGTATTTTATTTACTTTATTTTGAGACAGGGTCTTGCTATGTAGTTCAGGCCAGCCTTGAATGCTTAATGTACCCTAGGCTGGCCTCAAATCACAATCCTCTTGTCTTAGCCTCCCAAGTGCACCACCACACCCAGAAATGTTATTGTTTTTGATTTGTAATTCTACAAAGGCTTTACCTTCTAAATTCAACTAACAGTGAGATAGGACAAGGAGAAAGTAGTCATTTCCTGTCAGGGCCACTGAAGAGATTCTCTGTGTTTCAGTCTGCTAGGTTTTTCCTGGGGCTATTTTCAGTGTTTCATTTTTGTTTTTTGTTTTGAGAAAGAATTTCACTATGTAGCTGAAGCCAGTCTCACACTTGTGGTGATCCTCCTACCTCAGACTCTTGAGTGCTGGGATTATAGGTATGCACACCATACCTGGCCTCATTTTATTTTATTTTAGTTTTTGGTTATGATAACCCTTCAGTTGTTCATTTCCCAAAATGTTCATTATATATCCTGGTCAGTTTCTGGGGAATTGAACCCAGAGCCTTTGCACTAACATCCCTAGTCCTCTTTGTATTTATTTTTTTAAATTCTGAGACAGCCTGATCTTGCAGTCTCTTGCCTCAGCCTTCCAGAGTGCTGGGATGACAGGCATGTGTCACCATACCTGAGATAGATGATATAGATAGATATAGATATAGATTTTTTTTTTTTGAGACAAGTTCTTGCTATGAGGTTTGGGCTGGCTTTGAGCTTACTATGTAGATCAGGTTGGCTTCGATCCTTACAGTAAACCTCCTCCCTCGGCCTCCCAAGTGCTGAGATTACAGGCATGTATCACCACACCCAATTATTGTATTTTCTAATAATAATGATAATGCCTTTTATTGAATTTCTACATTGGGTCAGCCTATGTTGGTAAACTATCTTCACAACTTTCCATGAATAGTAGTATTTTTTTTTTTAATAATAAGGAAACAGTGGCTCAGGATAAGTAAATCACCCAATGTAACACAGAGAGGAAATTGCCCAACCAAAACAGAATTTGGATTTGATCTGTCTAGCTTCAAAGCCTTGCTAGCTAATTTCCGTCCTCAACATCATCCTTCCATTCCATATTTCTGTGCTCACTTTGAAGAATGTGCTTTCATCTTGGACTTGCACTCATTTTCAGGGGTGTCTTTCAGAAGACGCAGTGTATGGTATGTAAAGAAGAGGATCAGGTCTGCAAATCTTACTCGCCTCTTATGGTATAGGCTCCTACTCACAGCTCCAGAGAGAGGCACCAGACTTTGGCTTGCAGGTATGTAAAAATGATGTAGATTAATGTTTCAGGCCCTGTCAGGCCAGCCTCCACACTGGGATTGCTCTGAGTTTAGAAATAAAGAGCAGCAGCACCTTCTGGGCTCAGTCTAACCTGGCTGCAAAATTTCATGCAGTTCAGCTACCTTAGAAAGCATAAAATTTAGTTTCACTGAATTGCCTTGAATCACTTACTGAATACTTACTATGAGCAAATCTTGTACTAGGTTCTGTGAATAAATGAGCATTTCTCTCAACTTAATGAGAGAGAATATGCTCATTTTGTGCAACACAGAGCTGAAGATGGTGAGCACTGGTGTAAAGCCATAGAGTGGCACGTGTGGCAGTGATGCCTGTGATGTCCTCGTGAAACCTTAGGTTATGACCTAATCATATCTGGGGAGCCCCACAGTTGTGAGTTAAGACTATATCTAGGTGCTTCAGTTACCAGACAGACCACTCTCAAGTCAGTCCTGGGAATCGATCTGTGATTCTCTGGTGGGGAAGCCAGAAGAGGTCCCAAGGAAGGGGAAGTGGACAGAAGTTAAAGGAAATGAAACCAAGCTTCAGTATTCAAGATGCACATATGATGTCTCACATCTTCTGATATTTTAAACTTTGGAATCACTGTCATACTTCTTTGCAAACTTTTCCAATTATTTTTTGAAACATTGCCTAGAAACTCAGCTTCTTTTGTGAATTTGCCTAGTGATGGGAAATTTTGTACAACCTGAGGCAAACGTCATTGTCAGACAGTTCCAATTCAGATAAAAGCTACTTCTGTTTTCCAAGGGAGGAAAAAAAGAGTAAAACAATATATCTTCACATCAAAACAAAGTAAGTAAACAAAGGAAACGGCCAACTTGAGAGGAATGGGAAGCATAGATAACAATAGTTTTTATTTCCATTAGCCCTCATAGCTAAGGTTTCTAAAGTACTTTACAAAATACTATGCCTCACAATCTCTTTATGAGAGAGGCAAGTGTTATTATCTCCACATAAATGTGGGGAAAAGAGGGAACAGAGGTTTGCTTCTTTTATGCCAAGTGAGACCAAATATTTTGTGAAGTATTTGAAATGAGACTTGAAAATTGAGAAGCAAGGAGAGAAAAGGCTGGAAGAATTTGTAATTGAGGGGCATAATTTCACACCATGTAAGTGTCTAGTGACGTTAATATAGTGAATCTTCATTTCCAGTGAAGTGGAAAGAAAGCCTTGAATTGCTTCAATGCCCCACATCGTGCAAATAGCAATTTTAGCTTCAGAAAACCCTCCACTCACAGTACAGTTGTTCAGCAAAAATTGCTGTGATGAGGATTTCACACATAATTGTCCAAAATTTGTTCATAGCTGTACCCTACATACACACACACACACACACACACGTCTTCTCAGTTAAATATTAAATATTTATAGGACTCTGTGCAACTCTTGAAATATCCTAACGGATGTCTATTATGTTTTGGTTCCACTATGTTATTTGTTCATGTATTTCCTTTTCATCCACTACTTATTTTTCTATATGTGGCGTTCTGTGATCTCTTTCATTTGGAAACTTTGTTTAGTGGGTTCTGACCAAGGATGATAGATGCAATAGCTTCACAGGAATAGCTATTGCAGTGATGGTTTCTTATTTGTTAAAAAAGAAACCTACAAATGAAAGCACATGCTGATTTTCTCTCAGTCCCAACATTCCCAATGAGAAAGGTGGCACATATAGTTATTACAAATCATATATGTGGGGTAGAAAAAATATAGTGTGGAGGATTGACCACTTGGTGGTCAGCTTGTAATCCCAGCTGAGCTGAATCAGTGTGGGGCTGGGTGTGGGAGGCCCACCTGAGGATTGCTGCCAACAGCATAAAGGAGAACTGGAGAGGAAGATGGTGCTGTTGATCCTCCTGTAAAAGCTTGTCACGCTGGCTTTCCTGATGTGAACTCAGCTGTTTTCATCAGTGGAGGAGCTCGGGACCATGTCACTGAGGATGGCTGCAGTTCTGCTCAGGGGAGCTCTGGTTCTTACTTTGAGCATCACTTCCTGGCTCCAGTGCAGATCCCTCAGCCTGCTGCACAGATCTTTCATCCTGCTGGTGCAGGACTTTCTAGCTTCCACCACTGGCCTTTGGGCCTCCCCAGTGAGATAAAGACTTGCATGGGACATTGTCATGAGCTCTAGGCCTCCAGTTGGACTCATGGAGGACATTGCCATGGGCTCTAGGTCTTTAACTGGACTCACTCAGGACACTGCTGTGGGATTCACGCCCTCAGCTGGATTCCTTGAGTCTCTAGTTGGTGGACAGATCTCCTACACTCTTTTGCATTTGACTCTGGGATCAAATGCAAAAAAAATTATGCAAACTATGTGTCCTACGTTAATTCCTTTCCCTTGTAAACACTGACTACAACATATATCAAATTTTAAATGTTGAAAGCTGAAAAACAACATTTCCAAGAACAACTGGATGAGTATATATGAAGCAAGAAGAGAATTTTGAGGGCGATTAATATATCTTTTACTGTACTACATTTTAAAACTTAAATGTTCACTGTTTTTTTTTATTATTTTTGACTCTAATAATCCCCCTGCTTCAGCCTCCTGACTAGATGGTACCACAGTCATGAGCCCTATTCCTAGATGTGTACATATGTGCATGCTTAAGTGAATAAACAGTCTCTTCTCTTGATTTAATGAGAGATATAATATGTTCAGTTACTATAAACATAAGGCTGATGCATGGTGAGCATGAACATAAACTATATGAATAAAGGGATTGATTTATCTATTCAGAATAAAGGGATTATCTATCTATCTATCTATCTATAAAGAGAGAGAGAGAGAGAGAGAGAGAGAGAGAATTTTTGTTGTGGTACTGGTATTGAACCCAGAGCTTTTGAACTTAGCTCTTTTTATGAGATAGGGTCTCTCTACGTAGTTTGGACTGACCTTGACCTTGAATGCATGATGATCCTCCTGAGTTCTCGGATTACAGATGTGTGCCACCATGCCTGGTCCTCCACCCTTTTTAAAAAACTTGAGACAGTCTAGATTGCTAATAGCCTAGGCTCAAACTCTTGATTCTTCTACTTTAGCTTCCCAGTCTGCTAAGATTACAGGTGTGCATCATCGTGCCTGGGTGTTTTTATATTTTTTAGTAGTGTATTTCAAATAGAAACATTTCGAAAATTAGGTTGTATATCAGAAAATTATTAGAATAAAACTATTGATCTGGACAATAAGTTAGGTTTTTTAAACAATGAAAATGAATTGAATGCTAATAAATATACTCTATAGCTCTTTTTTTTTTTTTTTTTTTGGTACCGGGGATCAAACTCACGACCTCATGTTTTCCAGGCAGGCACTGAAGCCACTGAGCTAAATCCCCAGCCCACTCTATAGCTCTTATTGTAACTAAAAAGCACTCTAATGCTTATTTCATCAAATATTTTAGGTAACACTGTTTTTTAGGGGGAGCAGGTACCTGGGATTGAACTCATGACCTTATGCTTGCCAGGCAGGCACTTGTGCCACTGAGCTAAACCTTCGGCCTTAACATTGGTGTTTTCATTGTTAAACAAATTTCAAAGATTAATCACATTTAACATTTTTGGGGAGCAAATCAATCCTTTACTCATAATAGATGATAAAATAGAAATTATCAAAGCTGCTTCAGCTGCCTTTGTACTATATTTTGAAGTCAGCTGTGTTTTTACTATATTTTCAGGTTACAATCTATTATTTAAGGATATACATATATATATATATATTTTTTTTTTCTTTTTAAATTTATATACATTTTTTGAGACAGCGTCTTGCTATGTAGTTAGGGCTGGCCTTGAACTCACCATGTAGCCCAGGATGGCAGTGAACTCTTGATTATCCTCCTGCCTCAGGCACTCAAGTACTGGGATTATGGGAATGTGCCACCACACAATTTATTTTTTATTTTTTTATTTTATAATTTTATTTAAAGAGGAAAAAACAAAACAAAATAAAACAGAATAAAGGGTAGCAACCACACAGTATTCCAAGGAAAAAAGGAAAAGTACAACAATAAAACCTAAGAAATTATTACTTGACTAATTACATACTGACTTCTTGGAAATAGTTGTTCAAATTACAAAGTTAAAACATGTAAAGTAGACATTCAAACAGTGAGACTGTTAACAGTTCTGCTCCATGATCTGACAAAAAAAAAATATGGTCATCCATCTTACCCACTCAAATATACATGCAATTATATCAATAGGGTAAAATTAAATACAACAAAACAGAGCAAAGCGGATCACAAGAAAGCAATGTAAGACATAAATTTCAAAGCTAGACAATTGGAGATATTCACTCTCTATCATATTGACTTTTGTTTTCTTCCAAATAGTTGTCCATATTGTCA
>PVJX010036106.1:0-17778 GCA_004027295.1 Dolichotis patagonum
GGAGTATCTGAATGGCTGAGTACTGTGAATGGAATCCCAACATACCAATTACCTATGTGGACCTCCTACAATTGAGGCCCTCAGTTCTCTTCTTAAAACAGTCTTGCTCATTTCTGAAATATCTTCAGTTTTGTCTATTGTAGTGACGCACGGCTTTCAGCTTGTTTTTAAGGTTATTTTTTGTTTTCGTTTTTGTTTTTTTGCTTTTGTTGTTGTTTTTTATGTTTTGCAAGCAAGTTCTCCTTTGTAGAAACTTTCAGGACATAAATTTATAAATTCGTCCTCTATGGTGCAATTTAAATCATTTAAAATGACTCAGGTGTGCCATTTGCTCTTGATTGTCAATGAAAAGCTGGATATAAGCAGCACCATACCACACCTTGAACTTTGGGTTGCCTGGAAATTTCCCTGACAGATTGTTAATCAGATGCCTTTTATCTCAATCTTCTGCAAGGTCTACTGACATGAGAAAAATGAAGACATTCTTTTCTTTTTTGTCAGAGCATAACACACATTTGTTAGTTCAACTGCCAATGGAGTGCTTGTTTCCAAATGAAAGCTGCTGAGACTGACCTTTACAGTCTGAATTACCTTCATTTTTCTGAGCTCCGTGCAGAATTTCCCACCAGCATGGGTTTTCAGCATCTACAACTTCTCTAGGCAGCGCCTCCAAACCTTTCTAAATTCCTTGGGTTAGTTTCAAGGACTTTTAAATGACATGATCAAGTAACAGAGCAACAATCCCTCTTTAGTATCAAAATTTCTTTTATTCATTTTTCTCATCACTGAGACACAATCTGTAATATCTACAAGTTAAAGGAGGAATGGTTTATTTTAACTCAAACTTTCAGAAAGTTCAACCCTTGGTCACAGGTGCAATTGCAGAAATGACATGTCATGGAAACCACAAAGGAAGAGACGGAGGGAGGAACCAGAAAGGGTGATAGGTCCTTCAGGTCCATTTCCCCTTCCCCATCTCATCCACGCATGGCACAGTACTCACACAATCCAGTCAGCATCTAAAATGGCACCTCTGAACACCTGAGGCTTTTTGCATACATTCTAGATCTGAACCATAATACATATCTGCAAATTTCATTGCCAAAACCAGTGCCAAGTGACTTTTCCCCTACATTTTCTTCTAGATTCTTGGTAGTTTCAAGACAAAATTCAATTTTTAATTCATTTCAAAGTAATTTGTGTTTACAGTGTAAGAATATTTTCAATGTGGTTGACTATTTTTCCAGCACTTTTTATAGAACAGTTTATCATTTGTATACTTTGTGCTTTTGTCAACCTTAGCTAAGCATTTGTATATTGGCTTATTTTCGAGCTCTGCAATTCTGTTCTATTGGGCTATGTGCCCATCATTATGCAAGTACCGTACTATTTTAAAAACAACAACTTTGAAATATAGTTCAAAAGTGGGAAGTGTGATAGCTCCAGTTTTGGTCTTTCTCGAAATTGCTTTGATTATTTAGAATCTTTTCAGTTTTCATATGAAACTCAGAAAATTTTAATTAAATTTTTCAGAATTTTTATGGGCATCCAGATACAGATTGCTTTTAGTAAGATCAATATTTAAAAATATAAATTCTTTCAAGTCATAATATGTAGTATTTCTCCAATAATGTGCATTTTTAAAATTTTCTGGCTTAATACTTTTCCATACAAATTTTTCAACTGTGCTTAAATTTATTTCTATTTTGCTCTTTATGCTTTTGTAAGCAGTATTGGATTTTTAGTTATGTTTTTACACAATTTGTTAGAATATAAATTGTAAACAATATTTTCATGTGGATTTTTATTTTCTGAAAATTTATTAAATTTATTTACTAGAGTTAAAGGTGTTTTTGGTTTTGGTTTTTGATTTTTGTTGGTGGGCAGACTGTAGAGTATTGTGGAGTATTCTACATTTAAGAATCTCATATATAAAGGCAATTTATACTTTACTTTTCAATTTAAATGCTTGACATTTAATCCTGTTCCTTTGGTACTACTATATTTACAAGATTATTTATGGCCCCTTCCTCATGCATACTCCTGTGTTTATGATCTTCATCCCCCTGTCTGTATATTAAAGAAGCTGACACATTTTCTAATCTTTGTAAATTAGTGTTTCTAAGAAAAGTCTTTATCATTAAGCTCACTTAGTCACTCTAGGAAGGTTAAATAGTGAAATCTCCATGTGGGCTTCTGCTGAGTCCTCTGGAGGTCTTTCCTTTCTTTACCCTAGGTGGTTTCTGGCCTGAGGACTAGGAATGCAAAGGCCTTAGTGATTAGGCCAATGGGTCTGCTCTAGAACTATGTAGGAGTTCATCTGTACCCAGGGGCTATAGTAGCTAACCTAACATAAACAGGCTTAGAGACTAAAGCCATGGGGGCTGTCATGTACCCCAGGCCATAGAAACCTGTCTAGTACTGGGATCAATTCCTTGCTAGTATGCCTGATGCTACATCTGCAGGAAACGTTCATTGATCATCCTTCCCCCGCATGGAGATTATTTCTCTTCATCCAGTTTTGTATGGATTTGTAGGAGGCAACAGAAATAAAGTGAAACTGTGGAAAGCTGCCCTCTTTAATGTATCTTTTCTGATTTCTGTAATCCTTTTGTTACATTTGGATTCTTCAGCTCCTGGGAGGGTATTTTCATTTCTCAAAAGTGCTGTTTTTACGAGTAGATGAGTGCTGAAATCCCTTGCTGTCATTGTTACAAAATTTTAAATGATGTCCAGTTAAATGAAGGTTTTTATTGATTTTTTAAAATATGACACATACCAAATTTAAGACACATGGCTTAAGTAGTACTACACTGAAAGCACATTTTAATAGATACATTCTCTGAAAGGTAAGAAAATACAATCATTCATTAAGCTCAAGAATAATCCAAACATTGTTAAGAACAGGATAAAATAATAAAATAAAACAGAAGGTAAGTTTTACATTATATCAGATTGAAGACACTTGTAAGATTTCCTTGCTTATTAATCAAAGAATCAAAAATGATCCATGTGGTTCTGATTTTTGTGGAGTTTGGCAGAAACAGTATCAAAAAAGTATGTATTTGTATGTGTGTTTGTGTATGCAGTAATCCTCCTCAGACGTTATCATACCAAAACCAGCAAGATTCAAACAACTCAGTCAGCAATCTGTTGAGTTCAGTATAAAGAATTAATGTTATGAACGGGATCTCTACTCAAAGTAAAGTTTAAGCTTTGCAGCTGAGTTACATACATGATGCCATAATCTGAAAAAAAAAAAGAGAGAGGGACTGCTAAAGTCATGATTAATGACAAAAACACAGTCTATAAATAAATACTCAGAAACCCAAGAAGGTGTGATATTTCAGTGTCTTGCATCATAGCAACAAGCCACATGAAAGCCTTTAAATTTTATTACCCAAAATTATCTTTTGGGCCAGGGATTTAGCTCAGCGGCATAAGCGCCTGCCTTGCAAGAGCAATGTCTTGAGTTCAATCTCTGGTACCAAAAATAATAGATAAATAAATAAATAAAAAATAAATAAATAAAATTATCTTTTGATTCAGCTCAAGAAACTTGCAGCTACATTTCAAATATTTAATGGTCACATTTTGCTATTGCTTCCATATTAAATGGTAAATGTCAATTAAATATCCATTGCTAGAGGAAGTTTTGGTGTAAAGAGTCCAGGCAGAAAGACATGGAGAGTAAAGAGATGGTTATCAGAGGATTAAACTGAGTAAGATTGAATATAGATAGAGACAGAAAGAAAATATGAAAAAATACTTCAGAGTTTATTTTATACTGCCAAGGGAAAAAATAATGATGGAGCAGTGTAATGCAAGAAAAGCACATACAGAAAAACCAGAAAACTCAAAAATAACAAGTGGCTTATGATTTACCTTGTACAAAGTCTCCATGAGTAATGCAATCATTATGTTCTGCAAATATTTCAAAAAATAATAATAGACAAAAATCTGTAAGCCCAACCATCAAAATACCTACTTTTTAAGAAACAAATGATCAAAACCAGAGTGATGTTAGCCTGTTTTGTATTATTTAATTTTAACATACATGAAGGTATGGACAGCTATTTTGAAGAGAACAAGAGACTTTATGGCAACCATTGTTGATTTTCCTATTGTCTGGCTTTGAAGGCCTGTAATGCCTACGTTATTCTGTTTTGATCAGTTTTATAGTATTTTGTTTGTATAAATTCATTGTGTGTGAAGACATAGACAAATATTTAGAAAAAAACAAGAGACATTATGGTAGCTACTATAGATCTCTTGTTGTCTTTCTTTGAAATCTGTGTCACTTACATTGTTTTCTTCTGATCTGCTTTGTTCTGTTTTGTTACGGTTTGTTTTACCCTCTTTAAAATTAAAAAAAAATTTAAGAAACAGCTCAAGAAATTGTAAGCTAAGTGTACAGTTTTTAACACGTTTCATTTGACTGTAAAAGAAAATGATTTGTCAAGTTCAAATCTGCTTACTTTTCTTCTCATTTCTAGATGTTATAGAACTACTACTGTATTAGGATATGAAGAAAATGGTGATTTGTAAAAGGAAAGAGGACATTAGAAAGTCATTGTGGAGATTAAAATAATTTTTTTACACCCATGTCACTTTTTTACTCTTTGTGTAAAAACAAAATATGACTTGTATGTATAGAGTAAATTATTTTTAAACAAAAACTCAAATATGAAGGTATGTGATGCACAAATGAAAGCAATCAATCATTTGGATGATAGTGAGGAAAAATGCAGATTTGGAAGAAGAAGAATTTGGTAGATTTCCTAGCTGAAAAATTCATCCAGTCAGATATTTTGAATAAGGAACTCACAGAGAATTTCAATTTTTAGAATATATCTCACTTATTTCATTTCGTAGTCACATATTTGCAATTGACATATATCTAAGTACTATATCTTTATGTGTTTAAGCATAATAAATAATAACTTATAATAGATAATTTCGTGTAATAAATTGAACTTTAATCTCCTTGAAAGAATTTAATTTAGCTATCTGTTTTCAATAGATTCCTCACTACTGTTGTGGTTTTCTACACTGGAAAATTCTTGAAAGAGATATTAGGCCAGGAATATATTTTCCATCTTAAAGATGGATAGAAATGCCATGCTTCTTTGAAAGGAAACTCATGTGGATTCTTTATGAATGGGCAGCATAGTGGGGCTATGAATTAAAGGAGGTAGCAAGTCCTCGCTAACCAGTAACTTCTTGTTTCCCTCCATTCCACCATTTACTTGTCATCTACATTCAATGCCAGTTTTTCCTCCACTGTGTTTCCTGACTAGAAGAAATGTCTGAGTTCTGGCATGCATTTGAACTATTTTCTAGTTCTCTCTGCTTTTACTAACTTCAAACTTACCACACTATCTTTTTCCTATCCAATGTCTTTTCTTGTCTTTTTCTATTAATGACATTTTCTCTACTTCCTATCCCCTAGTTCTTTCTCTAAATAGTATCAATGCCTCTCAGTCGTATCATTTGTGCCATACTGTGACATCATACTCATGGAACCTGAAATTCCCATTTGACATTCACTATATTGCATGATGTTGCTATGTTGCCTGCTTGTGACAACTGGTAAGCCCCTTGAAATACAGAAATTCTTATCGAGACCTTAGTAAATTTTCTAATTCTCATACAGTTCTTAGCATGAAAATATCCTCAAAAACATTTCCTGAATGAGTGAGTGAAATCATTTTATGTGAATAATCCAAAAACGTATTTAAACTATACGTTAGCAGCACACATTTTATAATACACCATTATATCTAATTACATAAAATATTTGAAGAATGCATTATTTCCCACATATTATAAATAGAACTGTGCTGCTAGGTACAAAGTTGTGAAGTAAATTGTCTTAAATTACACAGTTGGGAAATAGGAAGTTTTTCAAAGACAAATCCATTGCAACTGTCTACAAAGCATTTTAAAAATTAAACTTAACTTAAAAATTTAATTTAACTGTGTAATAGGTGTTTTTATGTGGTACTGGTTATTAAATCCAGGGCATCAGTACTAAGCTACATTCCAAGTCCTTTATTTTTATTTTTGTTATTGTTTTGAGACAGGTTCTCACTAAATCATAGAACTCTAACTAATAGTGTTCCTGTCTCAGCCTCCTATGATGTTAGTATTACCAATTATGATGCTAGCATACTACCACATCTGGCTACAAAATTCTAAATATTACAAAAATTTCCCCCAGGGATTGGTGATTTAGCTCAGCAGCATAAGCACTTGCCTGGCAATCACAAGGTCATAAACTCCTTCCCTGTTACTAAAATGTCTCCATCAAATAATATATATACATGTATGCTTTCTCATCATTTGACTTGTCCCTCTTAATTCTTTTATTTCATAATATTTAATGTATTCTTAACAAATAAATTAAGAAATATTCCCCTGCATACTAATTGTGGTATAAGAAACCATAATGGACTTATTTATTCACAGATACAAGGTAATATTTACTTTGAATAGACATGAATATTTTTTAAAAGTTGTAGACTTTTTGGCACACTGAAACTCAAATACATACTATGATTATTACCCAGAATACTATGTAATTGTGCAAGGGATCATTCTCTGTGGAAAACTGTGCTACAGCAAGTAAACTGATTGGGACGATGTCTCATTCTTGTCCTTCTTTAAATAACATGGATGGCGAACAAGAGGGTTGGTGTGCCCTGTGGTTGTGCTAAGGTGGTGTAATCATTAAGAGGTGAGACACACTGAAAGGTCAATGGGACATGACCCTTGAATGGAACTGACAGAGGTCTCATATACTTGGAGTATTCGTGACACAGTGATTTGTTCTCAGGAAGTCTGGCGTTGCACCTAAAATTTTCTTCATGCATGCCACACTCTCCCATGCAAAGTATGCAAAGAAATAATCTTTTCATATGCTGCCCTTGATTCTTACCCTAGCGTTATTTATTAGTGAACAAGAGATGTTATTCTGTTCTAATGGGGAAGATCCCAAAGTTAAATTTATAATGAAAATAAAGTTTCCAGAATATTACATGCAAGCATAATGTCTAGAAAATAAAATATAGAGCATTATATAATTTATTAATCTTACCATAATTAGTTTCTTTAATCATCCTAGATTTCTTTTCTGTTTCATTATATATATTTTAGTAGAAAATGCTATTAATGTTTGGCTAGCCATTCAGTGCTTTTAATTTTATTCACTGGGCATATTAACAGAATAAAAACTATTTCTTTTCTAATAATTCTAACAATAAATAAAAAAGAGTAAGTTAAAAGAAAATTTATTTCTTAAAATTTTAGATGTTTTACATTGTTAAAATAAGTTGTGATGTTTTGCACATTAAGTGAGGCTACATGGGTGACTATGAGTATATAATTATATGCTGTTCTAATTTCTAGGCAACCTTCTACTGTTACTTCTCAGTGTTAGAAATAAAGTAGGTAGTGGGGGGGTTTGTATCATTTTGTTTTTGGAACCTGTAGGATTAAATATAAAGATAGACGGATGTTACCATCTATCTTAATCTGAATTTTAATTTTCATTTTTAGTTTCTTTTCTGTCAATATTATGTCATTTGCTTTAATAATTCTAAAGTATATTTTCAGAATAGTTACTTTTGCCTTTATTAAAGCAATAAATTATTAATAAAGGAAAAACTATATAGCTGTTTAAGAATAATTATGCATAAGCTATGTTTATATTACACTTGTGTTAGAAACCAAAATCAATTAAGAGAATGAAAATACATACAAATATTGACAGATTTTGTGAAGCAGGAGCATAAGTTACTTTGACTTGTGACTTGTGTTTTCTCATACAAAAAATATATACTGCTTCATATAAATATTTATTTTCCTGGATATACTGATTCTATAAAATTCTTCCCATTTGGAGGTTTATTAATTTTTTATTAATTGCTTTTCATCTGTTCCTTTATTTACAAGATATGATAGTTGCTTAACACTTCCTTTCTTCCACGGTGAAATTTTGGTGTTTATTTCTGTATAAATCATTGCTGACAATGCCATCAATTTATTTATTCATTTGTCTGCTTTCTTTCATTTGGTCTTTGAATTTTCACACATTGTAAAGAAGAATTGTATCTCTGATTTCTTGCTTGAAGTGAGACACACGTTTCCTGAGTAAATACGAAGTATTTTAAGTCTTTGACTATTCCTGGTTTCTTTGTGAACAGTACAGCCCATCAAATTTCAACTTTTCCTCCCATGCAAGAGAATTTCTATTTTACACACCCTAGAACATAACATTGCAGTTGTGTTTTATAAAGGAAAACTAAAGTCTCCTACCTGTATGAATCGGGAACAGAGAATTTACACATAATTTCTTCTCAATTAGACTTTCGACAAATCCGTGGTTTTAAGGTCACATTTCTTTACCTTTTAGAGCTTACTTCCACCTGTAACTATGGTTTCTAAAGACACTATGGGGGTATATTAACTTCTACTTGAAATTTCCAACTGACGTATTAAGATTAGGTCTTTCCGAGGATACTGCATTTAATATGGAAACACTCTGATCTCTTTAATCCTTTTAAACACACAAGTCCTACGCATGTGTGCGACTGCGCGCAATTTTTCTGTCATCCTGGGATCTCACGCACTTGTAGTCTAGTTTGAGGTTTTAAGCTCCGTAGTTTGAGTTCTCCTCGTGCTTGTGACTGCCAATCTTCATGTTTCATCAATTTTGTGATCTTTCATTTTGAGTTTGTGAGCCCATTTCAATTTGACCTGCTTTGATTTTATTCTTTGCAAATCCTACATGGTTTAATGTGTCCCTCCAGAACAGCTTCGTATCTCATTTTATAGTCGCCAGGATTTTCATCACACCAGGGTCATTTTTTAATTGCTACTTTCTCAGCTTGGGATATCCCACGTTATGAGTGTAGTGTAAATTCATGTTCAAACATGTCAACGTTGTAGGGCTATCCTTTTGACTTCGTTTGAAATCCCCCCCCACATTTAGAATCAAGGAAATACCACCTTTAAATTTATCTAGTGACAGATTTAATTAGTTCCTTTATCACTGATGCTACAGATTTTTCATGCTACCTACATTATAGGATTTGCATGGGCCTGAAAACCCAGTACTCTAAGCAATGCTTTTCCGGTTGCCTTGCTTGCCTGCTCCTGTCTCCTCTTCTCCATCTCTCTGTGTAGCTCTCAGCATCACAGCATAACTGATTATGACATCTAGAATGCCCTGTTACTCCCCCCCACATTTTTTTATGACTGCTTGCATTGCTTTTTAAAAATCACATTTTAAGTATAAGATGCAATTTTTGCCTTTTTAACAGCATACTTTAAAAATAATATAAATTTTTACACAAGTTTATAACACATTTCCAAGTATTATTAAAAAGGGAATACCATGTACTTTTCTTTAACAATGATATCTATTGGAGATAAGTGACTTACAGAATAGGACCTTAATTTGTGTGTTTCTGTACTTTTCTGAGCTCTCTCTCTCTCTCTCTCTCTTTCTCTCTCTCTCTCTCTCTCTCTCTTTCTTTCTCTCTCTCTCTCTCTCTCTCTCTCTCTCTGTTTTTCTTTTCTCTCTCTCTCTCCCTCTCTCTGAGTTACCATGAGTCTATTTGCCATTCAATCCTCAAAAACAATTCTTATGTGGAAAATTTTGCTGAATCCTAAAATAAATATTTTTGCATTTTTCAGTCTCCTAATCTGACTTCCATGTGGGGATTTTCTTATTTTTTACATTATTTTTTGCTAGATAGTGTACTATCAGTGTACCCTTAAATTCTCTATACCACAAAGAAAACAGTTGCTGTATTTTTGTGACTTGAAAGATCTTTTTAGGGATTCAGTATTAGTGATTTGGTTGATTTGTGAGGCTCTCTTTAGGTGATGGTGAGGATGGTTCAGAGTGACACTTTGAAGCAACTCAAGAAGCTGAAAGTGACATCCATGGCAGGTCTGTGTTTCACAGCAGGAGAGATTTTGTGCTCAGCTCTGCTCTCTTGACCTTTTGTGCAGTATTTCCTTCCCTGCCATAAGCCATGTGTCAGATATAGATACCAGATTTCTCTAATATACAAGTTTCTACCACTTGCCAGACAATATACCACATGAGATGACTGCCAAGAAAGAAAAGTGATGTAAGTATATCTCCTGATTCCAATAGAAAACACCGTATTGTTGAGGGATTCCATCCAACTGTGTTATGAAATCCTTTAATTATCAATTTTGGTCAAGTAAATATGCATACCATGTACTGCAAAATTATACAAAATGCATGCAAACATATACATATATAATACACATTATATAGTGTGGATGACCCAGCTTAAAAAGGAGACCTGGAGAGGAGGAAGTGTTGGTTCTCCTGGAGGAGCTTGTTGGGCATCTTTCCTAGCATGAACTTGGCTGTTCTCATCAGAGGAGCTCAAGAGCTTGGTGTCGCTGAGA
Organism: Dolichotis patagonum; assembly: GCA_004027295.1. Taxonomy (NCBI): domain Eukaryota; kingdom Metazoa; phylum Chordata; class Mammalia; order Rodentia; family Caviidae; genus Dolichotis; species Dolichotis patagonum. The sequence continues at coordinate 10,456 of PVJX010036106.1, forward strand.
ATGGGTGCGGTTCACTTTAGGGGAGCTCTGGTCTTTACTTTGAGCATCACTTCCTGGCTCCAGAGGGGAAGATGTGTGATGTTCAGTCTCCAGGAGAAGCTTTTCACGCTGGCTTCCTGAGATCCACTCAACTGTTCTCCTCATCGGAGCGACTCGGAACCTCGTTGTCACCGAAGATGGCTGTGGTACTTTTCAGAGGAGCCCTGGTCCTCACTTTGAGTGCTGCTTCCTGGTTCCAATGCAGACCCTTCAACCTACTGGCACAAATCCTTCACCTGCAGGCACAGACTTTGTCTTCCACAGCTGACCTTTGGCCTTCCCATGCAGACCCATGGAACAGACTTGCATGAGACATTGTCATGAGCTCTAGGTTTACAGCTGGATTTGTGCATGATTTTTCCATGGGATTTTGCTCTCAGCTGGATTTTTTGGGGTCTTTAGTGTGTGAATTGGTTTCCTGCACTTTTTACATTTGACTTTTTGGATGACTATTATAAAATAATTCTGTAAATTATGTGTCTTGTATTATCTTGCTTTCCTTGCAAACCCTGACTACAAAACAGACGTTCACGTTCATTATTCTATACTTTTTATCACATAAGTAAGTCTTGAAGTTATTCTTAAATGTTATTTTTAGTTTAAGGTCTATATCTAACTTGCTATAATTTCCTGTTGCTGTGTTTTTATAATATGAATAACATCTAAAAAGCTTCTCAATACATCCCTTTTTAAAATTTTTGGCACCGGGGATTGAAATCATGATCTCATGCTTGCCAGGAAGATGCATATGCTGCTGAGCTAAACCCCTGGCCTTTCATTCCCCATAATTAAAATAAGGTATTCATTGACTCTCACCAAATTATTGCAATAGCTCCCTTAAATGTGTCTGACTTGACTGTCTCATACTTTCCTCCTGTAGATTACCAATACTCTAGTCAGAGCAAACTTTTAACATTAATCTGATGACATCACTGTTCTACTCAAAAGACTGTGTGATTTTAATTTTGGTCAGTGTAAAGCAGAAACCAAGAACATCCTTATTGTTTAACACTATCCCTAGTGCAATTTAACAGATAGATACCCACAGAGAAATTCATTCTTTATGCTTCAGATAAGCAGCACTACATGGTATGAATACAGTGATATTCCAGCCTCTGTGTTTTAATCCATGACTATGGATATTATCTTGGTAGAAAGAGATTCATTATTATGTTATTTACTTTGTCTAGCTCAATGCTTGAATATAAATGTATCCTCGAATTTATTTCTAAAATAATTACACCTAATTTAGTGTGACATCAATAGAACAAAGAATCAAAACACAGCAACTAGAAAACAAAATAATAAAAGTTAAATTTCATTATCCCAATTACTTTTCACCATTACATATAGGTTTTTAACCTACTCTATTGTGGAATAGTAATAACTTGAAATTCAAATAAATGAAAATACATTTCAATTTTAATGAAAAGGTAGCTTGACTAATGTCAATTTTCCAAGACTCATTTTGGACCAAAAAATGTAATTATGATGAAGCTTAATGTTATCATTTGAATATCCCTTCCAAACCATTGAAATTAATTATCACTATTGTAATACAAAGAACTAAGTCTGTTAAGGGGTATATTATTTTATGAAGGTGTTGCTATTGTCAATGCAGCCATCACTGAAATGGCTCCTGTTTAAAAAAAAAAAAGGAAAGAGAGATCAGCTTCCTTTCTCATGTGAACTCTCTTGCCCCTCAGCCCGTCCTTGGTGGGTTGCTGCTAATACCAAAAGATGACTGCTCACATCACTCAATCTTAAAATGTATATTACAGTGCCTAGTAGGATTTTACAATGTCCATGTTTATTAGAAAGTATACCTTCTTAAATATTTTATAATATATATATAGAATGTAATTATTTATTTACTGTAATATACTATTTTTATTAACTTTCCTTTTGATTTCATTTCTTGGGAAGTAAGTGTACCTTCTTGACATTTTCCTGAAAGAATTAAAAATATCATTCCACAGCAATATATGAATATCCGTGTTTATAGCAGCAGCACAGTTTGTAATAGGAAAATGTAAACAGCCCAACTGTCCCAGCGAGGTTGTGTGTGTGTGTGTGTGTGCCCACGTGCGCATGCAATGGCACACTGTTCTGCCATAAAAAAAGATAACCTGACAGATTTCTAAGCAAATGAATGCACCTTGATACCCTATTAAGTGAAATAAATCAAGAACACCTATGTCAATATCACATTGGTGCGAAAAAACAAAGTTTAAATAAGGACCAAAGGACTACATATTGTAAAATAGGTAGAAATACTCACAATGGAAGGGGCCCTAAGGAAAGGGCAGAGGGAAAGGAGAGCAGAGGGGGAAATGGAGGAAGGGAAAAGAATACAATGAGAAAACAAGGAAAACTGGAAACAAAATTTTTGTAAACTAGGAGGAAGAGAAGGGTTGAAGGGAGGTGTGAGAAAAGCAGAAAAAAATCAAGTTATATCATGCACAGGTACAAAGTTCCTATAATGAATGTGATCATTATGCATATCTAAAATGTACTGATAAACTTAATTAATTTTTTAAAATATTACTAAAGTTTATTGTAGTTTGTATCTGGTGTGTGGTGCCCCGAAAGTGCAGTGTTGAAGGTTTGCTTATCAGTTGACACTTTTTTTTTAAAGTGATTTGCTGTTAACCTTTCTAATATCACTAGTAGCTCAATCTATTAATGACTACGTAACTTGATGAACTTATTTGGAGATTATGGAAATTTAAAAGATGGTGCTTACCTGGGTGAAACAGGTCACTGAGTGTGTGGCTTTGGAAACTGTACCAATTTCCCGTTCCTTCCTCACCTTTTCCCCTCTTCCTCTCCTCTGAGCTGTCTGAGATGAGCAGCTTTCCTGTGCTGTGACTGCCGCCGTCTTCTTTCACGTCACTGTGGACCAGGAGCAACGGAACTAGCAACCTTGGACTAAGAGCTCTGAAATACTGACATGCAATTATCTAAGGTTTGTCTCCCTCAAGTATTTTGTTACAAAAATGAAATCCAGCCAACACTAATTTAGTATTTGTTGTTCTTCATTTTATGCATGCAGCCCTATTCAGTAAGCTAAAATGTGAAATTAACCTAAAAATCTATGAGTACATAAATGAGTGAGGCACACACACATGCCTAAGGGTAATATCTGTGCTGAGAAAGTATGAAATAATTTATTATTTATGACAGTATAAACGAACAGACAAGACATTCTGTTAGGTAAAATAAGGCAGATACAGAGAAATAAATATTGTGAGTTATTTATGGGTGGTAGCTAAATAATTTGATTGCATAGCAATAAAGTTTAGAGTGATGATTTTTGGAATTCGGAGTGATTTAAGAAGAGTAAGGATTGGGCTGTGTTGGTCAAACAAGGAATAATTATAGTTAGATAGAAAGAATGAATTTCAAGAGCCCTATTTCAAAGCAAGATGATAACCTCTAATGATGCTACAGTGCATTCTTGAAAAATGTTAAGAGAGCGAAAGTTCTCATAACAAAAGTAGTAACTGTAGGAGGTAACACAAATATATTCACTAGTTTTACCCATTGTTTGATATATGTATAACACCAAAGATAATTGTGTACACAATAAGAACATGAAATACTATCCATTAATTGAAAAAAAGAAGAGGAAAGTATTTTTAAACTGTCTAGATCATTAAATGCACAGATAATATTAAGCGTCTGTTAGACATGACTTTCTTTAATGAAATTGCTTCAATCATCATCCTTTTGAAATAGACTGAACAACTGCTTTCTAGATTTTACAATAGAAAGAAACTATTCACAAGTTTTAAATCACACACTGCATAGAGATGATAAAATCTAGTACTGCTCTGGGTCATTCCACTGAGTGTGTGAATCATTCTCTTGTCCAGTGTGTACCTGCTGCATGCACTACTTACCCATTTGTCAGAAGCCACATTAGTTAATATACCAACAGTGTCAGTATTGTTGTGTTTGTGTTCAAGAGACCTTTTTTTACTTAATTGTGTCCCCCAAAACATGGAGAAGTAAGACTGTCAATTTAAATTTGCAAAAATAGCTGCAAACTGTTTTTGTTATATGTCATTTCACATTATTGCAAGAAGATAAGTTAGTACAATATTTTGAGAAGTGGAAACTATATTCACATAAACTTTGTTCAAATATATTGGTCAATGTTTCTATTTTATTCTTAGTTATATTTGTTACTCTGCTACAGAGCTTAATTTATGAATTAAAATTTACCATAGGTATGTATGAAGTTTAAAAGAAGTATACACGCCGATGAATTAGAGGGAACTAGTGAAATACCCTCACAGACAGTATGAAGTTGTTAACTAGAGATGATGCTTTGAAAGAGCAATGGAGTAGTGTTGAATTCCTAAAAGCACTGCTGTTTGAAAAAAATATTTTTCTTGTTATTAATTTTTATCACAAGAGAGGAAAAAACTGATCATTACAATCAATAAGCAAGATACAAGTAACTTTATTAACAAGACCACATCTGGACAGCAGCTGTAAAAAGATTCACTACCCAATTAAACTCATGATTATTTACTGTCATTCTCCAACTCCATCTGTCTATTGAGTCAAATGAAGTGGATAATTAAAGAAGGATGTGTTACCGACCGTCATGTTTTATATTTTTCAAGGTTTTAATGTGGATAGATCTTTACATTTTCAAAACAAATGAACTATTTGTAAGGTTCTGTGTCCATTATTTATTTATTTTGATTTATTGTTTTTTATGAATAACAAGCTCGAGAGATTTCTTATTAACTCTTCTTCCAAAATAATTTCCAAAATAATATGCCTATATAGTTTTGTTTAGATTTTATCAGTGTAAATATGTGATCCACTTTGATATATTTTCACACTTATAGGTCAAAAGTGTAAATATCACCTAATTCCCATAAGGTTTCATGCTTACTTGTACATTAAAATGTATTTGGTATATAATATACTATCTTGATTCAAGTGTAATAGTTCCTCAAAGCTTAAATATTTTCCCTTATTTTCAATGTCTTGATAACTTTCCAGTTTGTATTGGCAATAACTAAGACAAATGATCTCAGAAGAACTTTGTAGTGTCAAAAATTGCCTTGCTCTCAATTGGTTTTAAGTGCGATCATTTACACAGGTGTAAGACTTGGAATAGAATTCATGGATAGACCCATAGAAGTATCTTAATATATGTTTCATAAACCTAAAGATTTGAGTTTATAAGAACCAACCTGAAACTTAGTTGCTCATTCATATTTTCATAATTTCTCATTTCAGATCCCCTATAACAAGAGCTGCCCAATAGTCCTTCATTTGGCTGTTGTCACTGATTTGATTCTCCTGTCTTGTAATTACACTCACTTTTTTCTCTCAGTTTTTATTGATGGATGTTTTTTATTATGAGATATTTCTATCCCCTGAAAAAAGGAGGCTATTTTAATATCAGTATTTACAACTGGCATCATCAAATTTTGCATTCAGATTGATTTGGCATGTGTTACAATAGAAGACAGAAGACTTCACTGACAACACAGATGACACAGTTTTTACTCATATTGTATGTTCAATATATGTCTACAGTTGTTGCAGAGACCTGGAAAAGCAAAATTAATTATGATCTGTCCTCTCCAATGATCTGCAATGCCTAAATGAACAAAGCATTGATTTTTATTAGACATATTCACCTTTACTTAGATAAGTCTTTACCCAAATTTCCTTTAACAGACTTGTATGAATCTTACGGCTTGCATCTGTATGTCCCCCAGAGCCTCAGCTATTCATCTGTGGGACTTTGTGGAGGATACCTCTCCTTTGAGTAAATTAAGGTACAAAGAGAAAAATAAAAGAGTGGCTAGAAAGAAACAGGGAGGTAAATCTCTTGTAAATGAAAAAAGGTTCAGGAGACTCAGAGTGAGAGGACAAGGGCAGTGGGTGGGGAAATATGATTTTATGTCTATGACTTCCAAGAACAAACACCCACTATAAATCAAAGCATTTTATGTTATAAACATGAACTAAGCATAAAAGCAAGAATGGAAATGATAAAATGGAATTTAGAGATGGAGGAAAGAGTAGGGGATGGGAAGGAGTAGAGGATTAAAAACTCAAGTACATATGTGGAGATTATATTTACTTACCAAGATGACTGTAAACTTCATGCACTGCAAATATATACTAATAAAAAAATGAAAGTCAGTATGGAGGCAGAAGTCTTTTTACATAGACAGAATTCAGCTTTTAATGGAGTTAGCTGATGGATGAATATCACCAAATAATCATAATCATAATCATAATCATAATCATGTTTGCTCCTGTTCTAACTTAAAAATTAATATTGTATAAAAAATAAATAGTCTTAAAGCATTAATTAGATGACTATTTGACCAAATTTCTTGTACAGTGGTCTAGCTAAATTGAAACACAAAATTAACCATCAAACTGACATTTTCAGATAATACAGCATTCTCATTTACTGAAGTTTTTATTGCTAGTTCAATGTATGTCATTCTGAATGTACAGAATTTTTACAAAAGAAAAGTAAGAATTTGGAAAAATCACAATGTAAGGAACTAAAAAGTTATAAAATTTTCATATTTGTCTTTGGTCCTTGTATGTTGTCACACAATACCACTTTTATGTTTAATATTCTGAAAATACCTAAATATTTATGGTGTTAACATTTGAAACTGTCTCAACAAAATTAGCAAACATAATTAGTCTAAGTGCAACACAACACTGAAAATAATATCATTTGGGTTTCCTCAGTAAATGCTATTCTTGTCCCATATTTATTATCTACATTTGCTACTCTTGGGAAACAACTGCATTATTTATTTTTGTTTTCATACTTGAAAATGCTCATTTGTTTACAATATAATTAATGAATTTTAGGTTATGGTCTCTTAACAAATTCTGCAGACACCACATCAATGCCAAATAGGGTTATCTTCACATCTTTCTAATCTTAAAAGATGCATAATTCTTGCTGTGTTTTAATGCTTCGTGACATCACTTATCATGAATTAGGAAGAATGAAGTAATAAAAAATACAGTGCTTTATTTTACACGTTATGAGTTTGAAAAATACAATAAACTCATATTGTTACATATTTTTGTAACCAACTATTAGTTAATGAATTATCTAATTTTATTTTTAACTTACTGAGTTAAAAATTGGGAAAACATTGAATGATGTAAGAGATATATAACATTTAAAAATTATAAGTGATTAAATTTCAATATACTGAAGCATTGTAATTTTAGAGACATACTCTTTCATTAGAAATTGCTATTGTG
>PVJX010036107.1:0-17794 GCA_004027295.1 Dolichotis patagonum
TGTTTTTCATTTCTTGTTTGCTACTTGTTGCCTTGCTGCCTTCTGCTTGTCATGAACTATTTCTCCTCTGAGATGCCGTTCCACCATCCCACACTGCTTCGAGACCAGCCAACCATGAATTGCAATCTTTACAAACTGTGAACCAAATAGACATTTCGTCCTCTAACTTTGGGTGTTGGGTATCTGTCACAGCAACAAAAAGTAACTGGGAGACATACAATAGTATCTTTGAGGCAAAAAGCAGAGTTATTATCACCTACCCTATTCCATTGTAAATATCTCTTCCCATCCTTCACTAAGTGTGATTCTGAAGACAGATCATATGGCGTCAGAACTCACTGGAATTTCTTTATATCTGGATCATTCCTTTGAGATTCTCTGGAAGAACTTCTCATTGCAAAAAAAAGAAAATTCTTCTATGTGGAGAAGTCTTTTGACTCTTTCAGAATGATGCCAAAACCTTGGTTTGATACATTGTTTAAAACTTGGAAGATTAATCATTTTTTTGTCTTTTGTTACTGCTTTTTGCAATATGTGTTAGTGTTTCCAGGGTAATTTGATACATGAATGTAATATATCTTCATAAGTTTTGCAACTCCTCACTCTTCTTTACTTTTCCCTCCCCTGATCCCTTTTTTCATTTGCAAAAAGATTGCCTGCTGTTTATATGATCTCACCTTTACCTTAATTATTAATTTTTTAGTTTCTTATATGTGAGAAAGTATGCAGTATTTAACTTTCTATGTCTGACATATTGCAGTTACCCTTATGCTCTAAAGTCCATTCATGGCCTTTCAAATTACATGATTTATTCTTTTTGTGACAAACTAATACTCCATTTTGCATATATGCTACATTTTCTTCACCTCTTTGTTAAAAAACATTTAGTTCTTGTGAACTTCATTGCCGTAAAAATGGGTGTGCATGTATCTCTATGGTATGATGCCTTTCTCTTGGAAATGTACTCAGAAGAGGTATAACTGGGTCAAGTGGAATTTTCATTTGAATTTTTTGAAGACTCGCCATATTTTTTGAGGACTTTCATATTATTTGTGCTTTCATTACCATCAACAACGTAAAAGGCTTCATTTTCCCCATATTTTTGCCATTATTTGGTACATTTTGTGTTCTTCATGATAGCTATTCTGACTGACTTATGATGGAATCTCAAGATGTGCTTTTATTTGGCTTTCCCTAATAGCTAATTGTGATTAACATTTTTTCTTGTATGTATTAGCCATTAGTACTTTATCTCTGCATAAATGTCTAGTCCATTCAGTTTATTTGTCCATTTCTTGGAGTGGACCACTTTTAGGTTAATCTTTTGGCATTCACTGTATATTCTAGATATTAGTTATCTACCTAATAAGTATTTGACAACTATTGCAATTCTCATTTGGCAAGTTGTCCTTTTACTCTGTTTTTTTTTTCTTGCTGTGGAGAAGCTTTTTAATTTAATGTATTGCTCTTTAGTGATTCTGCATATTATTTCTTGTGCAATTGCAGTTCTGTTTAAGAAATCAATGTCTATGCCTATGACTTCAAGCACATTATCTTCTAGTAGTTTCAAAATTCCTATTTTTAAATAAAGATTATTAACTTTACGCAGAGAACCAGGAAGAGAAAGAAATAAAAAGTATACAAATAGGAAAAGAAGTCAAATATCACTTTGGTATAATATCATAAAATAATATTGTGTTTTACATGGGAAAACCAAAACAACCTTACCAGATGAATTTTTGATCTGATAAATATATCAAAATATCAGGTTATAAAATCAACACAAAGATAAATAACATCTTAGAGTATCAACAATAAACCTAATGAGAAACAAATTAGAAATACAATTTCATTCATAATAGTTTAAAATTTTAAATATTTTGGAATAAAACTAACCAAGGAGTCAAAGAACTGTATTATGAAAAATACAAAGCTGAGAAGGAAGAAATTGAAGAGGGCATTAGAAAATGGAAGGATATAATCTATTCTGGAGTCAACAGCGTTGATAGTGTTACAACAGACATTTTATAAAAGTGATCTATAGATTTAATACAAACTCTATTCAAATCTGAAGAGTATTTTTCATGAAACTAGAAAAAATAATCCTCAAATTTACATGGAGCCAGAAGAGACTCTGAATAGTCAAAGCAAATGTGAGTATCACCATGCCATATTTCAAGTTATTCTACAAGCTATGATAACAAAAACTGCATGATCCAGAGTAAAATCTTTAAAAGAATGGTTCTGCCTTGATTTGTTTATTTTCCATAGTGTTCCCAATGTTATATAACAAACATGTGAGCACATTTCACATTTTAAGTGAACATCCCTTGAAGTTGAAATGGACCCACAGAAAATTCAACATGTTGTTCTGGGAAGATAGATAGAACATTCTGACATGAAGGTTTTTGATGTTTCAAGTCTGATTATTCTGCCTTGATGCTTTTACCTGGCACAGAGTGCTGACTGGGGCTGTGAAGTAGTCTGCCTCTCATGAGTATACAATTATCATCATTGGGATTCTATATAGTGATTGACCACATTGTTTTTTTTTTGCTAATCTAGCTCACTTAATATGAAATCTGTGCATGATTCAATTAAAATGGCCCAAGACACTACAAAGAAGCACTACAGAGTAAAATATTATTTGTGGAATAATTATATCCTTTGAGAAAGAAGGGAATCATCATTTGAACTAGACCTTAAAAGAAGATCAAAAGTTTAAAATTTTAGATTAACAGACATCACAGGAAGAAAAAAACAAACACAAAGCATATATGATTTGCACCATGTGTATAAAGACAGATTGCACACATAGCAGGTAAAGACATGAAACGTTATAGTATGTAGAGAAGCAATGGTAACTATGGCTATAATATTAAAAAAATTGAGAGGAAGTATTGGTGTCAAATGAGACAGTAAAATTAAATAAAGACTTTAACTAGCATTAAATGCTATACTAAATCAGGAGACTTTTCTTTATATGTGGGGATAATACTTTAAAGGGCTTTTGAGGGGAGTGAGATGATATTCACAGTGTGCTGGAAGGATGTGATATTTAGAATGGGGGGGGGAGTCAAAAGTTGATCTGAGTTCCTCAAAGGTTAGTGATGATGAAGTCAGAGAACACAGACTTAATCATTTCTCAATTTAATTTATCATTGATTTCATTTTAACATTAGTCAAATCAATGTAATATTTGTGAATCAAACTACATGTGTAAAAAATTAGGGTGAATACTAGAACTAAATTTGTGGATAAGACCAGGCTCAACCTATCCCCAAACTTTTGAGAGGCTATGATGAAATGAAGTGGAAACAAATATACTGCCAATGTTTGTTGTTGTTATTGCTGTTGTTGTCATTTTTCTTTTAATGATGTTTTGCTATTGTTTGCCTCTTGATTTTTCTATTTTTTCTCTTTAAAATAAAAAGTAAATAAGAGAAGGAGTTGTGACTGATAATTGAGAAATATAAATAAACAAGCCTTTGAAACTTAAATACTGTTAAGGTCATTTGAAGTGCTCTGAAGCCATGCCTCCTGTGACTGTTTATCACAATATCACAATTTTAATGTATTGAAAAATGTCTAGTAAATTGGTAAAGTACAGTTCTGTGAATCTGTGTGTGATTGACATGCGGGCCAGCAAGCCAAGTGAAGAAGATGCACTGGGTAGGACACACCCAATAAGATGGTAGACTAGATGGGGAAAGACGACAAAGAAGGGAGGGTTAGCATTTTGGAGGAGCTCTGATATTTGCCATTGCCTTTGGACATCACTCTCCAGTTACTTCAGCCTTCAGTCTGTGAACTTCCAGGCCTTTGGCTTCAACAGATCATGTGTCATTGATTCCTTTAGTTGTATGCCTTCCATCTATTGGGACTGAATGGCTTATCGATCCTCCAGGTATCCAGCTTGTATTTAGCCATTACAGAGTCTCCTGCCACTGATCTCTCAACTATTGTGGAATTTTCTGCTTTCTGCTGTTGTAAGTTTGCTTAATACACCTCCTTGCCTAATTATGCATATATTTTATATTGATTCTATTCCTCTAAGGAACCTGAACTAATGTCCCTCTTTCTAAACAAGGCCTGAGATAACATTAACAAAATGTTGCCTATTTGGCTTAATGGTTCTTACTGATGGACAGGAATTTTAACCTCAAATATGTTTTCATATTTCTCCCAGAGATTTTATTCAATTAAATCTTTTTGCCACAATTTCCCTTTATTTTTTTCTTTCATTCTTTCTTTCTTTTTGAGAAATGCTTTAGGGTAATGCTGAATGGATATGTGATAATCTCTTGTTTTCTAGGTCTTTTTTATGGAAAATGATTAGAATGACAGTTGCATATAATCACTTGGAGTGAGTGAATTTGTTGTTAGGGGTCATGTATACTTTCAGCTCTGTAACAATAGTCAGTTTTGTGCTTTTTAACTAAAAATTTCCTCATTGAAAATCTGAGAGAAGGTTGGATAAACTGTGAAGCATCTCAGAGCTGGTATATAAAAATAACTGAAGATTTACAAGACGTGGTGAAATCCAGTTGCCAAATAGAAATTGACAAATCCAAAACCATTGTTCAAACACGATTTCCTGTTAAATTGAAATTATTCTTACCTTCATGTTGAATTAATCAGTTCTTCTTTTAAAATGTATAGGCCATTACTTACTCACATTTTATGTTTTCTTTTGGTCATTGCCATAAAGTGTAAGGATTTTTGTTCTATTCTCTCTACTGTGTTCTCCCATTTGTAAAATGGAGATAATAAGAATAGTTGGTATGAATGAGTTGTTTTGTGGAAAAGTATAGAGCAGTGCTTAACACACATTTGGCACTATATTCTTATTTGGTATTATAACTTCATTTCAAAGCATAACATTCCAACAGAATGTTTTAAATTATGCCAGATTGTGGTACACAGGTAAAAGGTACAAGTAGAGAATGATGGTAAAACATGGATGTGAATACTAAGAGTCAAAATAAGAGTTTGGAAGCTGATTTGGGGGGCTGGTATAGATTTGATAAAATTGATATATGTAATTCAGAGAGAAATGAAATATGGATACATAAAATCTGAGTTTCAGTTCAAAAGAATGTTGGCTAACACAGGCTTCCAGAGTTCTCCATTAGTCCCTGTAGATACTACTCCAGGAGCATGACCTGAGTAGAAGGGCAGCAATTGCTGGGTGATCTATGTCTTCTTCAAAATGTAGTTCGAGGCATATCTTCCCACCTTAACTTCAAATGTTCCTTCTGAAAAAAAAAGGTTTATGCTTACTGTTTGTTCAATTTCATGTTCTTCTCTAGACTTACAAATGTCTGACTACTTCATAAAACCTAAATGTACCTTTTTTTTCTTTTTATGTTTCAAATAATACCTACTAAAATAAGCTTCAGCACACAACATTGTCTTATTTGCACAGTTTCCTCCAGTGAACAACAGATAACTCTTAAAATCTAGATTTGGGTAGAGTTACGTGATTATCAGTTGACATAGAGAAACTTCAAGAAAATGGTCCATTTCATCTAACTAGAAAATTATAGAGCTTTGATTAAATTCAAATGTCTGGGAGAAAATAAATCTTGACTTTTAGAATATGTTACTAGTGTTTTAAAAAGTTGCTTAATATTAGAACAAAGTTGGATATCATGACCAATGTAAATTCTTGGTTTAGATCTAGTCAAAATATCTGCAGAAGAGATGTGGTAATATAATCAGTAAGGAAATACTTCTTCAGTATTTCCATTATCAAATGTTTTTGAAAACAATGACAAAAAGAATGATGTAGGAAAGAACTAAACAAATCTAAGTACTGAAAGAGAATTATATATCAGTGATCTATTAGCATCCATTTCTTATTAAGGAAATAGTATAATCCAAATGCTTTTTAAATAATAATGGAAAACAAAAGTTATTTTATTCAAATAGACATGAAGGAACACATTTATATCAGCCCACTTCAAAATTCTAATCTTCAGGCAATATTTGTGGTTCTCTGCATTTCTGTAATAACATCAGTCCATTTCAGGAGACACAAGTTCTCTGTAAGAAGTTGCAAGGCCTTAGGAATGAAGGATACAACTAAAATAATCCTTCCATGCAAGAAAGTATAAAAAAATGTATCTCAAGGTAATTTTCCAAGCACATGATGGAGATTCAAAGTAGAGGAGAAAGTCATTTTCAGGCTAATAATTCCCATTGCACAACCACTGGGAGCTGTGTGAATCACTGAGCACATTTCATGGAATGTCTGTCATGTGTCACTAACCGATTCTCAGTGCAGATGGGCTCCAGGGTACTTGGGATCTATTTTGAGGAAGCTGCAAGCAGTGGAAGCCTGCTGATTCCATGGTAGGGAAATCTCAGTCACCCTTGAAAATTTGAGGAAATAAAACTTTCAGTCCAAGTACATTTTCTCCTTGCTATGATTCACATTGTACACATTTCTTTATCTCCATCTACCATTCTAAACTTCGCTTCTCTGTGCTCCTTTATAAGGAAACTCCACCATTTTTTTCTCTCTCTAAAATCTGTGGGCAAAGTATAAACTTGGAAGTGTCATTAATCCCTGAAAAAAAAGTGTGAAACAAGAATTAGTGCACGCTCTGTGCTTTTGTCAGTCTAGTGTCATAAAATATTGCTAGATACAAGAACAGGACTTTCACCATTTGTCAGTTTGAATGTTGATACACTCATGGCTAATTAATAAATCTTTTATGGTGATTAGAAAAAAAATCTTTTCTGCTCCTTGTGGTAAGCAAGAAAATAGAACACGTGCCCTATTTCCTGAAACTTAGGGCTACATTGCCTTCCATGGTAAAGAAACATTAGAGATTGATGAGATAAAAGATCTTAATATGCAGGGTTGATTCTGAATTATTTTAGTTTATCAATTTTAATCACACAGGTCATTAAAGTTGGTCAGAAAATGAGGGGAAGGATAACAACAGAGAAGTGGCTGGAGTGAGAACATTTCACATTTGGAAACCAAGGAATGTTCACAGGCTCCATAGAGTCGGAAAAATAAGGAAATATACACATCCCCTGAAACAAAAGATCCTTGTCAGCCCATGTTAGACTGCTATTTTGCAGAACTATAAGAACATAAATGAGTACAGCTTAACTAACAACCATTGTTTGTAGTAGCAGCAGGAAGACATTAGTAAGATCCTGAAATAACTGAGAACATGGCATTTTCAGTTTCTGATGAGGAACACTCTCACCCTTATGTGAGTGAGAAAGAAGAAAGAAAAGAAAGAAGAAAGAAAGAAAGAAGAAAGAAAGAAAGAAACAAAGAAAGAAAGAAAGAAAGAAAGAAAGAAAGAAAGAGGTTTTTCTCTGTACGTGTTTGTGTTCCTCCACAGAAATGTTGATGTATGACTATCAAAGTGAGTTATGCTATGCTAAATATTATAGACTTTAGACAATGTACTTCATGATACCCTGTGAAATTATGTATTCAAATTGGATATTATCTAATATATTTCTATTTTACTCCAGTCTTCTAGTTTCTTCCCACTTTTGCAGTGTCAAGTTCAGTTTACTCTTTGTACTCTTACAATGCCTTTTGAGACTATGTCAGACTCAGAACAAATTTTGCGAAAGCCTTTGAAAAGTTACGTATTTTTCCAACAAATAAATAAATAAAGTGGATAAATATGGCATAACAAAGAGAGCATCTCAACAAGAAATTGCCAAAAAGACAATTTTAAAGCACAATTATCTGCTGTGCATCTGTTCAAATACCCTTGCTACCATTTTTCTCTTTAAATTTTGACTTCCTTTCTGGTGGCCAAGTTTTATTGAGCCTTGTTTAGTTACTGCTGGCACATGCGCGCGCATACACACAGACACACACCAGTTCCAAGACCGACAATGGAAATTGTTTAGATGTGACTATCAACTTTCTGAGGTTTTCATGCTTTTTAATGAGTATGAAGATGGATGGGCTTATACAGAATCCAGGACTTTGTAACTACTGCACTTGTACCTGCGTTGTAATCATTGCTACCCACTATTTTTCTGACCTGCTTCTATCTCATCTTCTGCAGGTGTCTGTTGCTTTCAAGGAAGTTTGGAAATAATATGAATAGACACAACATTTTACAATGGAGGCCAAAAATGTAAACAGCATGGTATTTTAGCTTCTAAATTGTTGCTTTGAAAACCGTATTCTGATGGAAAAGTATTTTTGCATAAAGGTAAAAAGCACAGATCAGCTTTCATGTCGAGTTACCAAATTTTGGCATCGCTAATTACAGTAGATAACCTGCTTTCTCCATAGATGCCAGGGTAGGTAGAGAAGGCTGTTTAGATAGATATTTTAGTAAATAAATTTGGAAGTATAAAATATCCACTTCCGCCAATACATTTTTCCTCAATGTCTGATGAACACAAAATAGTCACAGAGCACTGATACTAAGCAAAATTCATGGTACACAAAGGATGTGATGCTGTTAGCAAAAACAGGCTAGTAGAAAAGAGGAGAAAATCCTTGAGTGAAGGCAGCCGATGCAGATCTAGCAGGTCATGTATTCTCATCCCTCAGCATAGACAGACAAAGGTTCTCCCTACTTGAAGAGTGTTCAAAAAAATCACAATAATGGTGATTCTTTTACTTTTTTTTTTAATCAATGGGTCTTTGAAGGGTGGTGGAGTCCACCATAATAATTTAAACTCAAGAAGAAGAATAGAATTTGGAAAGAATACCATTACAGATGCTTATTATTTGACTAAATAGTAGCATAGTTTTAGACAAAAACTGGGGATATAATTTGGAAGTATTGGGTTTATATAGAGAAGATAACAAGAAAAAAAAACATAATTTAGACCTTAGGGTAAGTATCAGGTATGGAATCCATAGGAAAATCAACTGAAATTCAGAGCAAGATTCTTATCTCAGGAGTCAGGGGAAACTTGAAAAAGAAAAGGCATAAAATGCAAGATGTGTGCTGGGAAGGAGATTCAGATTTTCCCTGTACCTCTAGATAATTCTGGATGCTCTGTACATCCTTGTTTTTGATAACTTTTCCATGGCTAACTACCGTAAGAATATGGATTGCTTGACTTAGAGTACAAATGTACCAGTGTGACATTGTGACTAATTGTTCACTGTGTGAAACAGAAAAAAGAAATTAAATACTAGTATAAAATGAAGTGGGTACCAGATAATCTTGTGAAAACCTAAATTATAAAATTATTCTCTTGTCATTGTCAATGACTTTACTAGGACAAAGATATGGATTAATTCCTAACTGTGCTCTACAATAGAATAATAATTTTATGATATGATGTAGCTTTACCACATTTATTCATCATGATTACATGTTGGAGAAGGAATGCAAATGTCAGCTGTCTATTCTCAAGTCTTTTTGCTTTAAAAATAATAATGAGATGGCTTCTTCACAATTCTAGGAGGAGAGAATAGATGGTCCATCAACCAAGTGATCTGAACTGCATGAAATCAGAGTGTGAGAAATAAAAAGTCCTGAGATTGTGTCTGGTCTAACTTTGCTATTATAACTTAAGGAAGGAAAAAAGTGAAGTGATTCTCACCTAGTCATGTATACTGTGGCCAAAGCAAGAATTCTGTCTCTTGACTCTTCTTTAGGTACTTTACACACATGCTTAGTGTTTGAATCCTTCACATAATCACTTTCCAATCCTCCCCATTCTCTGTATTTGGAATGAGTGCTGTGCCAAGCATCTGGCCCTCAAACAGCCAGCAAAATGTCTTCAAGCCTAGCTCATAGCATTCTGTACTGCATTGATTTTCTAAGAGATTTATGGCGTTGACCTGATCTCAATGAAGAAACTAAATCCAATTCGCTGAGGAATTACAAGCCTGTCCGATCAATAATCTATTTATCTCCTTCACTTTGCCATCTTTAGACACTCTAAACTTGTCATGGGAAATTGAAAGCATTTTAAAACTATAATTACACAGCCCCATGAAAGGTCTTCAACATTTCCGAAGATTTTCAGTCACCTTTGAGGAAATACTCCTCGGTTTGGGTAATAACAAACTCTGATCACAAGCCAAGTACTTAGTCTGGGCTCATTAATAGAAATACAGTGTAAAGGTAGTAGAACTCCATAATCATAGCATTTTCCATAGGAGGACATTGAGTTCAGTTCTGGGAGCCTAATTTTTGACCCAACTGAACTGAAATATATCTAAAGGAAAGCAATTAAAATGGTAAAGAAAATAACATTTTGAAAAAAAAGAAAGATAAATGTTTACATTCTTCTGGTGTAGAAATAAACACAGGTGCTTGCAAGAAAACAGTAAAGAATCAAAGACAGATACACAGGCAGAGAGTTATTCTATGTAGATCCATATGTCATACATAGAACATACTCAGACAAATCAGCTAGGAGAATGTATTTTGGTGCAGAAACAATCTTTCTTATGATGACCACTCAGACAAAATTAAACATTCTTTTCTGGAAGTAGTTATCTCTGCTTATAGGAGAAAAACAAGCTAAATAACTACCTGTCAGGAGTGGACTCTGAGCTGAAATGGAAAGCAGTGGGTTCAAGACTAGGATGAGCATGCCAGGTGCTCCGGGGGCTCAAGTTGATGGAGTCGTCTAACCCACGGGGCCCGTGGCTGCCACGTCTCTTACATTAGTCATCCTGTCCTTGCTTTCTTCCTCCTGAATGCGATTTTCTGGCTGCATTCTATTGCTTTGACCATGACTTCTGAATTCACGGGGCCACCATGCTTGACACTCTTCTTCTGAGTTCTTTTATACTTTCTGCTAGTTTTTCTCAGTTTTACAAGTGTGACTGTATATTCATGCACGTGTAGGTTAGGGTTATCATTTTTATTATTGTGTGAATTAGTCTAAAATGTAAATGGATCTCTGATTTCCTGACGTTTTTGTTCTGTTTACTTTACCATTCTATTCTGACCAAGCAACATAACATTTACCTCCAGAATTCTGTTCAGATGACACCCTATCTTTGAAACATCATTGACTTCTCTGGATCTCCACATTTCCTGCATCATGTTTATCCCACCTAATTTTCATATAATTATGCATTTCTATACTTCCTACTAGAATATTGATCCTCAAATTTTAGCATGTATTACTGTAAAATCCCACGGAGGTTTAATGAAGGCAAATATTTCTAGGACACATCCTAGATTTTCTGACTTAAGAAGTCTGATGTGAGGAACAAGAATTTACATTTTTAATGAATTCCAAGTGGACACCAAATGGCCATTTTAGAGATCATACTTTAAAAATCTGAACTGCTCTAAACTATAGTTGCTTGGTAAGGAGGTTCCATGACATCTGTACAGAGATTAGTTTGATTGCAATATGCAATTGGTATATGTTACTGGCATTTTGAGAGATATAATCTCTGTTTTGGGGGACATGTTCTACATATTTCAGAAACTTTTGCAAAATCCTATTCTCACTACCTGCTAGTAGCAACCTCCCTTCGGTTGTGAAATCCAAAATATTACACTTTTGGAAAGAATGAAAAAGACTATAGTATAGGAAGTGAAGATACTTGATTGTTCTTGCTGTCAACTACCTTTAATCCAGAGAATTGTGTAAAGTTAATATCAAAATAAAATAATGAAAGATCTTTAAAGTAAATGCACATACCTATTCAGTCCTACATAGGGCTCTTACAGAATCTGGTTTAAACACACAGTGTCTTCCACACTGTAAAGACAACTGCTGGATCTTGAGGTCCCACAGTCATGTAATTAACTTTAAGGTAGAGCAATCTGAACTAAAATCCTTCTGTTAATGTGTCCCTTCTAAAAGCAGGCACAACTTGCTTCTGAGAGCCATCAAGGTGCTTCCTGACCTTTGTTATCACACTAATGGTACAGATTTGGATGGTGGAAGAGGATATGTGTAAGTACAAGAATTTTGCAAGTTAGTGCACAGTTATTCTGTCCAACCATGAAGTAGGACTGTGTATGTTTCTTATAATCTGAAGGGTATCTATTTCTTTCCCATGGAAAGAATGACAAATGGGCAGACAGAAAGGTAAAAGTCCCTTTCATTAGTTTCAGCTTCTCTGTCTTGTAAACAACAGGCATCTTAATGAACAAATAATTGAATGAGCAAATGTGGATAAGAAGCTATGGAGGAAGTTTGATAACATTGTTTTACAAATGCTGCTTCAGTTGTATATTCTCCTTGTCTGTGATCCCACTCCTAGAGTTTTTAGCAATGTGCCATGAAGCCTACTAACTTCAGTCTGATATCTATAAAACATAGTTATGAGATGAAATCCAAATTAAAATATAAACAGATAGGTTGGGTAAGAAAGAGATTGCTAACCTGAGGGCTTACTGATCCCAACCTCACTTTCACTAGCATAGCTTTGTGTCACTTTGCTAACATAAGAGTAAGAATTATTTGAAAAGGTTCCATTGCTTAAAAACAAAGCTATGACTGGCCATGCTGGCACATGCCTGTATAGCCTCCCATCTGGGAGGCTAAGGCAAGAGGATTGCTGTGAGTTCAAGACCAGCCTGGGCTACTAAGTGAGTTAAAGGCCAGTTTAAATGGCATAGCAAGACCCTGTCTCAAAGAAAAAGAAAAATGAAAACCCTATAAATACTTCTTAAATCACTGAGTGCCATGCACTAGGTTAACTGCCTTCTCATTGACCCTAAAAAACTACATAATTAATACTGATGGCTATGTTTTACTCTTGAAAAATGAAAGCACAGAGAAGCAAAAAGTCTTTACCAAGACTGAATACAAGAAACAAAATGTGGGTCAAAGGTTTCTCATTGTGTATTATTGTTTCACTCACCATGTCAGCTTCTGCAATCGATACTACTGAGCAATACAGAATCATGCAGGTGAATGGGCTGCTTGTAGTCTGAAAATATGTTACTGTGTTAGCACATCTGATAGCACTGGAGCTGCTTGCTTACTGGTGTATCTTCAGATTATAATGCATATCTCTCCTCTCTGAATTCTCTAGACAGCACCAATACTACCAGGGCCTTGAAATATATCAAGACAAAATCTAAGAGCTTACTAGACTAAAGGATTCACAGTGTGATTCATAATTACTAATAACAAAAGTATGAACCACAATTATTAATAACAATGCTTGGGCTTACTGTTAAGCAGTCCTCAGCTTTGGGCTACCACCAAGACTTATATTAAGAATCATAGATAACCATCAGAGCAAGACGCTAAGGTAGATACTGCCACTTTAGCTATTTTACCAACAAGGATGATGAAATATTGTGTGGTAAGAACTTCACTTACCTTTTACAGACATCAGGGAACATAAGAAACCATGTGATATTTAAGTTTGTGTGTCTGGCTTTGACCTTGAACAAAAGAAGTCAAATCCAAGTCCTTAGATTCTAGCTGCTAAAATTTTCCACTGCTCCTTAGAAGAATAAGGCTATTTTTAAAAGTTTTGTGTGATCCATTTTTCATCATGAGTTGATGGGCTTTACCTACTAAAGATTATACACAAGGAAGTTATGTTTAGTACACTCAGAGGTTACAGATAGTAGATGTGGCCAAAAAATACAGACCTGGATCTCAGCTCCAATTTATCATTTGTAAAACATTCAGAGAGACAATTTCTCACAGTCTTCCCATTTGCAGATTAGGAACCTTTAACTCACAGTCTTCCCATTTGCAGATTAGGAACAATGATTTTTTAAGTCACTTCCCTAGTTAAACACACAAGAAGTGTTCAGCCAGGTGTGATGCCACATGCCTGTAATCTCAATAGTCTGGGAGAATAAGGCTGAAGAATCACAATTTCAAGCCCAGCAAGGGGAACTTTGTGAGTTAGGAAGACCCTATCACAAAATAAAAATACAAAAAGGGCCAGGGATATATCTCAGTGTGAAAGCTCTGGCTTCAATACCTAGAACCACGTGCACACACACACAGACACACACACACACAGGCACACACAAAAGGATCAAACATACTAGTGATCACAATGTTAATAGCTGAGATACTTGTCATGAATATGAAGAGATATGGAAATATATTTGCACAATGTAGTATTAATCTGACAGAAAGGAGAATAAACGAGTCATTTGTACAAGAATAAATGCTCCTTGAGACATGTTAAGTGAAATCAATAAGACATAGATTTAAATATCACATGGTTTCTGCTATATGAAAAACCCCAAATATAAGTAAAGAGCAGAATAAAAGATAGATGATTGTAAGTAGATAGATATCTTTTTCAAATGGAAAAGGGAACAAGAAATTGAGGGAAAAGATAGAAAGGATCCAAAAAAGAATTGATACATATTATGTGCATGTTTCAACTCCCTACAAAAAATGCAAACAATAAGTAATACAAATATTTACTGGTAAAAATAAAATTTAAAAATAATTGATATGAAGGATCACATGCTTTTAATGTCAAAAGTGAAGAGGAAGGTTGTTTTATGCTTAGCTTAACTATGAGTGAAATATTTTATTTTGAGAGTATTTTAAGGCAGCTGTGCTGTCCTCTCTTAGGTAAGGAAACTGAGCTTGTACTCAGAAAAAGACTTTCTAAATATTTTATTGCAAATTTGTGATTTTAGAAATTCAAGTTTTTTTTTTTTTTTCCAGGTTAGTGTAAGTGTGTTCCAGAAGACTTTGTGGAACACCTGTGATTTAGAGATGAGAAGCAAAGAAATATGTGATATTTTCTAGAGGGTACCACATATTCAAAGGCTTGTGTTTAATATGATCTTTTCTAATATTTTTTTCCTACCACATCTTCTAAATGAAAAAGATATTATTTTTTGAGCAAATCATCTGTGTCAAGAGAATTTTATGTACTTCGACATTTAATTATCACTCCTGTGAGGTGGGTGCTTTTTTCATTTTAAATATAGAGAAAATGTGGCCCAGATACATTAAAGCATTTGGCTAAGAATACATAGTAAATAGTATTCATGGGTATTACCTTTTTCTCAAGTTGGTTTCTGGAGTCTATCTTGAATTTTGTCTTTCTCCACAGTCTATGGATTTTCTAATTCATTTCCTCCTTCACACTACACATGTCTGCTGGAAATTTCTATGATACTAACTTTCTAGTCCAGTTGTACTAGATGGCCTTGATATGTTCCTTTTTTCCCTTCCTTCCTTCCTTCCTTCCTTCCTTCCTTCCTTCCTGCCTTCCTGCCTTCCTGCCTTCCTGCCTTCCTGCCTTCCTGCCTTCCTGCCTTCTATATTTTTCTTATTTTCTTTCTTTCATCTTCTTTTTCCTTTCTGTAGGGGTCCCTAAACTATGTCATCTTTTAGTTTTATAAAAAGGAGAAAAAATTTTGGAGAACTGACACGCAGCTGCAGAGAAAGAGAGACTGGCTCATTCTTAATGGTTTTCATTTCATTTCACTTTAACTTTTTTCATGTAATAATATTTGCCACAGTTCTAAAGCTTGCTGTTATATGCCTTGACACATGAGAGAAATTAACTTTTCTTGTAAGAAACAATTGACTAGTGCATCACAGCATATTTGGAGCTCCACAGATAAATTGCAATTCATAATGTTCCACATGACCTCAAGTGTGGTCCTCTATACATCACTGATTCTGGAATCTGAATGCATTATATGTTGAGCTTAGATTGCAAAGCTCATGCATAACAACTTTATCGTGAAAGATAATCTAATCTTTCAATAGCGCTAATTAAGTGTAAACTGTAGTGACTGCTGGTCATTCAGACACAAATTATGTACCTATGGTGATTTCCCTCGGTTAAAAGTTTTGGTATTTTCCTGGTAATTTAGAGAAAAATTTCACAATCATCAGTCAGCAATTCAAAATCTTCCCAATACATCTCCCCTTTTAACCCAGCATTTCTATTTCTGTAGTCTCAAATATCATGTTTCTATTCTTTTCCTTTATATTGATACAAACTCCATGCATTACTCTGGTCTCAGAGTTTTCATCATTGAAGTTAACAATAAAAGAAACTTTAGACATGTGTCATGGTTTATGTCGGTGGCCCCCAGGCCTCAAGTATTTGCAATGTGCATTTGTGATTGGTTCATTGTCTAGTGCTTGGATTGGTGGTGTCAGTGCTACACCTTCCCAGGGGGTGGAGCCAGGATGTGATGTAATGGCAGGAAGAAGGTGTGTCCCTCTGTCTTGCCAGTTCCTGCTTGCGGTTTGCAGCCACGGTGAACTGCAGCCCCGCCCTGCCTTGGAGCCAACTGAATATGGACTGAAACCTCCAAAAACTGTAAGAAATAAACCTTTCCTTTCCCTGCTTTGGGTATCAGATATTTTGTGTCAGTGATGAGTAAAAAGTAACTAAGACAACATGGTTCTAATTTGTTCATGGTTGAATTAAATTTCTGATTTCATATTTGTATATGATATTGTATTAGACATGTACTTTTCAAAATAAAAGTTCCATGCTATTTTCACAATTTGAAAATAATGGTTACCATCAAATCCCTAAGAAACTGTTACAGAGTTTACTAGTTAACTCACACATTGCTCTGAATGGATGCATTCTCATACTCACTTGATTACAAAATCATTTGCAATGACTTCTAAAATTGACATAGCACATTACAGTAAATTCAGTAATCCAAAGCAAAACACAAAATGTCATTCTCTCACAGTTCTGGAAGCCAGAAGACTGAAAAGCAAGGTATCAATAGGCTTGGTGTCTTCTGAAGCAGAGGCTCTGAGAAAGTATCATTTCCATGTTCTTCCTAGTATTTGGTGGCTGCTGGAAAATCTTAGCTGTTGCTTGTAGACACAATACTCTAATTACTGTCTTCATTATGTGGCCTTCCTCCTCCCTGTGTCTACAGGTCTCAAATCATCCTCTACCTCTCTTTTGTCATAGATTTCAGATGAGCATCATTTCATTTCAAATTCATTTAATCTAAATGTATCTTAAAGACATTTCATTTTTTAAAAAGGCCACATTCACAGGTTCTACAAGGATGTGTCTTTGGAAGAGGGATCTAAATTCAAGTCACTAGCATGCATAGATTGACAAAAATTCTGGCATGGATAGATCACTGGCATGGATAGATATACAAAAGCTATAGTAGATGCTTACCATGCAATGATTTATTGATTGCGTGCCTCTTTTAACTATAAGCTTAGAAAAATATTTTCATCTTTTTAAACCCAAGATTTTATACTGTGACATTCTAATTATGTTTCCTTTTTGATATTCATTTTTATTATAGTAATATAATTACATTGAATTTACCATGTCATCCATTTTAAGTACCATTTAGTAGTGTTAAGTATATTCATATTGTTCAGTAATAGATCCCTAAAACATTTCATACTGTAAAACTAAATTCCACACACATTAAACACTGTCCCAACTGCACCATATCACCAGTCCTTGACAAATAATTCTTTCACTCTCTATTTCCATGACTTTGACTATCCTAGATGAGTCATAAAATGAATAAAACTATATAGTATTGGCATTTTGTAGTTAATTTATTTCATTTAGCATGATGTTTTTAAATATCTGTGATGTTATATAATGTGATATTTCCTTCTTCTTCAAAGATCTCTGATGCTATATAATGTGAGAGGATTTTCTTCTTTACAAAGCTACAGAGCACTTTACTGCATGCATGCACTATGTGTTCTTTAGCTTTGTTGATAGATTGCTTCCTTCTTTATGACTATTATGAAAATTACTGAATAAGCATGGATATGGTAATGCTGCTTTGAGATACTGCTTTCAACTTTTTAAAAAAATATTCCAGAAGTGAATTACAAGATTAAACTATTTTTAAAATTTGGTAACTTCCCTACTGCTTGCTATAAAAGGTAC
>PVJX010036108.1:0-17790 GCA_004027295.1 Dolichotis patagonum
GTATAGAGGGCCTCAAAATACTAACAGAGAGAAACACAGGCAGAGTAGATCAGGAGATAGGGTCCATTGAGCTGCTCTATATAGGGAGGCAGTGGGACCCAAAACAAGCAGTGCACCCCATGGGAGTGAAAGGGGAGGAATTGTCTAAAAAAGTAAGGGAGGAATTGTCTTAAAAAGGAAGGCAATTGTTAATTAGGTAACAAGATTTAAAATTTACATTATTCTCACCACTCTGCTTGGATGGATTACGTGCTGTTCCAGTTTGTCTACTTACACTAGACATGGTCAGCTATCCCAAAAATAAGAGGACATATTATGGTAATCATCCCTAATTTTCCTATCAACTTAATCTGAAGCCCCTTATAACTTATACTGTCTTATTATGACTGATATTATTTGAATCTGGTTTGTTAGATTGCTACTTTGTATTGACTGATTTTATTTAAATCTGCTATGATTGATAGCATCAAGTCTAAGACTATAGGCAACTACACTGAATATGACAAGATTCACTAAGATACCCACTCTGGTTTGATTATTACTTGCTTTTGAAGTCTTATAATGTCTCCAATGCTTTGTTTTTATTAATGTTGTTCTATACTGCTGAGACATCATGGTAACCATTGTAGATAACCTTGTATTGCAGTTTTATGTGACATTTTTGCCTCATGCTTTTCTAGGAATTGTTTTGTTTTATCTGGCTTTGTTTTGTTTTTCCTGCTAATACAGAAATGATAGATATACATGTAGAGACTCATGCATGTGTAGAGCTTATAAACAGTTTATGAGAACCAACTGTATAACACATGTTGAAATGAACAACTACTTTGAAGAAAAAGAGACACTACAATATCCAGTGCTGATTCCATAATGTCATGATGTGAAGTCCAGCAAAACTATCACTTTTTGTTCAAAGTGATCTTAGCTTGCTTTGCCTTGTTTAAGTTCAACATACATTAAGGTATGGACAGCTGTTTTGAGGAGAATGAGAGATACTATGACAGCCATTCTTGGCTTCCCTAATGTCTGGTCTTGAAGACCTGAAATGCCCTCCTCGTCCTGCTCACATCAATTCCATACTAGGTTGTTTCATGGGAAGTCCCTGTATGTGACAATATGGACAACTATTTGGAAGAAAACAAGAGACAATATGATAGAGAGTGAATATCTCCAATCGTTTAGTTTTGAAATTTTTGTCTCTTACATTGCTTTCTTGTGATCCACTTTGCTCTGTTTTGTTGTGTTTAATTTCACCCTTTTGATATAATTGCATGTATAGTTGAGTGCGTAAGATGGATGACCATATTGCGGTTTTTGTCAGATCTTGGAGCAGAACTGTTAACAGTCTCACTGTTTGAATGTCTACTTTACATGTTTAACCTTGTAATCTGAAGAACTATTTCCAAGAAGTCAGTATGTAATTTGTCAAGTAATAATTTCTTAGGTTTTTTTGTTGTTGTTCTTTTCCTTTTTTCTTTGCAATTCTGTATTGTTGCTACCCTTTATTCTGTTTTGTTTTTTTCTCTTTAAATAAAATAATTAAAAAAAACACTCTCCTCCTTTTAAAATTGTACATGTTAGATATTTTGCCTCACCAATGAGGAAAGTGGCTAAGAAACACAACTATTATAAAGCAATTGTCTATAACTCAATGTATGTGGTATATTGTGAAAAGAATTATGAATGACTGTATCTCCTTTAAATATAGTGCCCAGAACTTTAAATCAATATTAACAATAGTTCATCCATTCTGTATAATATTATGAATCCTTTTTTTACAGGAGCAGTGAAGTCAGTGAGTCTTTATTTTAACAGGGCCCGTACTGCAGCACAGTAGGGTGAGTACACGGGGCTGAGCCTTACTAGATCTCAAAAGTTCCTGGAGCATGTAGCTAATGCAGCAACTGACAGCCTGTGTCAGTCAGGGGGCAAGGCACAAAGTGTGTTGTGAATATTGGGCATGCAAAGGACAGACTCCTCCTGTCCTGATCTTTGTTGCTCATGAGAGATGGTAGAAACTTTGAGAAGTGAGTACTACTAGGAAGAAGTCATAATTATTGGATTATTCACTCAAAAGGACTTTGGTACTCAAACTGCCCCTTTTTCATTCTTCCTCTGCTTCTAGACAACTGTGAGGTAAATGGTTGCTCAGTGTCACTCTCCCTGCCATAATGCATTGTAAGGTAAAGAGGCCCAACAAAACATGAACTGAAATGTCTAAAACTGTGACCCAAAATAAACTTCTGTCTTTTTATAAGTTGATTATCTCAGATATTTGTTACTGTAACAGGAAAGTAAGACATATACAAGTACAGCAGGAAAGTTGACTAACGCAATTACTATCACATCATGCACTTGAAGTTTGAATGTGTGCTACATGACACAAATGTAATTCTCTCTAAATAGAAAAAATAAAAAGCTTATAGTGCTTTATTTACATTACAAAGTTACATAGATACATTCTCACTTTTCATACTACTACTCTACTTTAGATGAAATATTAGCATAATTATTAGGTATGTTCCTTGTTTGAAAATAATGTAAATTTGACCCATTTTTAAATAAAAGTAACAATTTCTTGTACATGCAGAAAGATAAACACATCATTCTTTGTAAATTTGTTTTAAGTTTTCATTAGAGGAATTAACTCTAAACATTTTTACCTGTGTCTACTTCATATAGCAAAATTCACTTCTCGACTCACATCAATATTCCATATGCCCCTAAACTTAAAACAATTATTTGGTAAAGAGCTCTAATGAACTGTTACAATACAAAGAATACTTTATTAATCTTATTTTATGTAAACATCTTTATACATAATATTTAACTTAAAGCTGTTTCCATTCTTTATTTTAAAAATCTTCCTTAGCTGCTTTTCCTGTATTACCAATCCCATGCGTATTTTTCAATGTCTAGACATTTCATCCCGTGAAATTCTATTTTATTTTACTTCATTTTTTATTTTAATGTAGATAAAATATAATTGAGCCAATCCCCCCCCCCAAAAAAAAAACCAGCATAAGAGATACAGGACTTCAAACCATTATGAAATCAATGATAGCTACCATAATGTCTTTTTGTCTTTAATATAGCTACAGATAACTTTGCACATAGTAAAAATCAAAAAGAACCGAATACAATAGAAACAATAAAAACAAAATAATGAATGCAATAAAAGACTTTAAAACAAGCCAATAGGAAATCCAAAATTGCTACCATAATATGTCTTGCTATCTTTGACATAGCTGCTCCTGCAATCAGATTTGACATAATCAAACAAAACAAAAGAGAATAATACCCAATCCAATAAAAGAATGGAAGCAACATAGAACTTTGAAAACAAGACCATAGGGAATCAACAATGGCTGCAACCCTCAGAAAAAGATCCTCCCTACATGTCACACTGCTTACCACTATCCTCTAAACCTATGATCAGACCACTGGCTCTAGACCTGCAAAGTTAGTGAAACACCAAATCACCACAGGCATCCAATTGCATTTCACCTTCATAGGAATCATCACAATCTGTGTTTCTCCAGATAAGCCAGTCACTTACAGTGTGTGTGTGTGTGGGGGGGGTTGATATTTCTTATTTACCAACCCATGCACCAGAAGGGGCTGGAGTCCGTCTGTTCCAGTCTGGCAGTGGCCCATGCATGGCACTGGTTCCCAGACTGTGCTTGCTTGCTGGTGTGGCCTTGTTCTCTCTACTCCCAGTCTGTGAATGGCCCATCTAATCAAATTCTGTAATGGAAATAGTTTTTTTTAATTGTTAAAATGTTATTTTAAAGAAGGTAAAATTAAACATAACAAAACAGAGCAAAACAGATCATAAGAAAACAATGAAAGAGACACAGATTTCAAAGCAAGACAACTGGAGATCTTCACTGTCTATCATATTGTTTCTTGCTTTCTTCCAAATAGTGGTCCATATCTTCACACACAATGAATTCATACCGAAACAAAATTATATAAACCTGATCAGAACAGGATGATGAAGGCATTTTAGGTCTTCAAAACCGGACAATAAGGAAGTCAACAATGGCTGCCATAATGTCTCTCATTCTCTTCAAAATAGTGTTCATACCTTCATGTATGTTGAAATTAAACAACACAAAACTGACTAAAATCACTCTGAATAAAGAATAATAGTATTTCTGGATTTCACATCATGACATTATGGAATCAGCACTAGGTACTGTAGTTTCTCTTTTTCTTCAGAGTAGCTGTTCATTTCATTGTGCTTTATAAAATCGATTCTCATAAACTGTTTAGGAGAAGTTCTACACATGTGTGAGTGTCTACATGTATTAGTTAGAGTTTTTTTGTAACAGGAATTGAACTCACAATGTCACACTCACTGGCAGGTTCTTATGCTACTGGCTAAATCCCTGGCAGATTTAATTTTTATTTAATTTTTTATCTTTTCCTCATAACAGTCTTTTTTTGGGAGAGGTACTTTTTATGTGGTAGTAACTTATTTAACTCCTTTAAATTTTATACCTGGAGTAATTGCTCTGAGGTGAACAACTTAGATGTTACTTCTACCATCTCTATTTAATATTAGTTCTATCGTTAAATTGCTTGACTTATTTTCACTGCTTTTACTCACCTATACAAACTGAAACCAATTCATCATTCTCAACTTCATTTTTGTCTTCTGATAGATTCTAAATTATTTATTTCCTCATAATGTCATTAATTTAGAACCTCATTTTAACTTGCTGAGATTATTTCAATAGCCTTCCTCATTTATCTCCATTTTCTTTGGTGTTGAATGCCTCAGTTGTTGTCAGGGTTTGCAAAGAGAACAAGAAAATATAGGACAAATAATTTATGTTTCACCCAAAGAGTCAAATACAAAAGAAAGTGCAGAAAATTTGTGCACACTAAGGTGCAGAGAACCCAGATAAAGGCCTGGATCCCATGGCAATGTCCTGCATGAGTTCAGCTGAAGACCTAGAGTCCATGACAATGCTCCCCATGAGTCCAACTGGAGGCCTAGAGCCCACAGCAATATTTCATGCAAGTCTGTTTCATTCATCTGTGCTTGGAAGACCCCAAGATCAGTAGTGGAAATTAGAAAATTTGTGCCAGCTGGATGAAGGATCTGTGCCAGCAGGCTGAGTGTTCTGCACTGAAGCCAGGAAGCAATGCTCAAAAAAAAAAAAAAAAAAGAAGCAGAGCTCTCCCAAAAAGTACCACAGTCATCCTCAGTGACAATGAGATCCCAACAATTAGAACAGCTGAGTTCATATCAGGAAAGATGCCTGACAAGCCTCTCCAGGAGAACCAATGGCAACAGGAGAATCAACAACATCCAAGAGAACCAACAACACTACCTCTTTCTCTCCAGTTCTCTCCAGTTGATGGCAACAGTCCTCAGGTGGGCCATCCACACCCAGCACCAAGCTAATTCAGTTCAGCTAATATCACAAGTTGATATTAGCTCTGATAACCTCTGGTTATCAATCCACCGTAGCATGCCCTATAGACCATTATAAAACTGTGGGTCCATATCATTACTCAGGTTAAATAAAAATTTTGTTCACCAAGTCATGCTCAGTAAACAACATACTCTTTTTATCGTATCATCTGCCACTGATCTCTAAAAATTTGAAACTATGAGTGTTGCTTTATCATAACCATGTGATTCCTATTTTTCATATTGTCTACTAACTGAACTTTCTTTTCATCATAACATAAAATAAAAGTTGCCTTACTGATCCAATATTTATGAAAGATTCCTCAGAAAACTAATCACACCATCCTAAACTTCAAATTTTGACATATTGCAAAGTTACCAGTCAGACATGCAGTTTAAGAATAAGAGTCTGTGTGTTCCTGTGTTTTCAGAGTTTAATGCATGTACACATCAGCCTGGCTTCTACGCTGCAGGAATGCAACATCTGACATCTAAATTTAAGGGAGAGGTGGCTTGATTTGGCTCACGGTTCTAGATAATTTAATCTATGGCTGTCTGGTTCCAAGGCAGGAAAATCATGGAGGAAGAGTGTAGTGTATGGTGGCTGGGCACTAGGGCAGGATAATAGAGCCAGAGAGCAAATGGGGTATGGACCAGGTACTCCATGACCAAGTCAGAGGTGCCCAAAAGTGCAGTTTACCAATCCAATGTGTATTTCTTGATCCAGTCCAGTCATCATATTATAATTAGTGGTCACAGTGTAAAAGCTTCCAGGTTTTTGTTAATAAAATATGAGTTTCTTAAATTTTATTTTTAACAAAATCTAAGAGTATAGGAGTACAATGTGGAAAAGAAACTTAACTGTATATTTCAATGATAAGTAGAAGAGAGATTTATTAGCATATTACAAGAAATGAAATACAAAGTAAATTACAAAGGAAACTGTGAACAAGCACACAAATAGCTTGGCTTTTAGTTATGGCATTTTTTATTCTGATTTATCCAACTAATAGAACAAAGCAATAGTGGAAATATTTTCATACATTTCAATAATTCAAATTATGATAATTTCTGGGTGACATACAAGGGGAAATAGTGCAAATAATTGGATGTGATAAACATATCATGATTTATCTATCCAATATGTTTTACTGAACATTTTTCTAAAGCAAAAGAAATAAAAACAATATGAAATTTCAAAACTGAACAATAGATTAATACTGGTTAATATATTGTGCATTGCTATCTTCAAAATGCTTGCTCACATTACAAGATGTAGACCTGAAAAAATCAAATAATCAAACAATGAAAGCACTACCATACTCATAAATGAAATAAAGCAGACTCTCATATATAAATATTGCATTATCTCCCTAGTGCAAAAAATTGAAAGAGTAAATAAGATCCAAAATTACAACAGACATTCTGCAAGGAAAAGGGAGAGAAACTGCTCAGAAGGAAAAAATGATTGCTATAGGGAAAGAGAAAAGAAATAAGAGAAAATTATATAGAGAGATAAACAGATGATAGAGATATGGATACATACAAGATAGATAAATGTACTAATCTGTTAGTTCATCAAAGAGGACAGTTTGTGTTTACTTGATTGTCTATGCAAATGATTTTTTCTTAATTAAAGTAATTCAGTGTAACTCTTTTTATTTTTTATATTCAAGATATTTTGTATATTTATCCAAAAATAAAATGTCAATAAATGATGTCAGTAAAAGTAGTTCAAGTCAGGTACAGTGGGACATGACTGTAATCCCAGGGCTTGTGGAGAGTAAGGCAGGAGGATTACATGTTTCAGCCCAGCCCCAGGGTAATTTAGAGACTTTGTAAGACTGTCTCAAAATAAACAGCAAAAACAGCTGAAGCTGCACAAATAGAACAGAATCAGAGACAAATGGGTCATTGATTGACCACATACGGAACCCAAGATTACATCTCTATGAGCAAGTCAGACATGCTCAAAAGTGTGCTTTACTAATCCTATAAGCCTTTCTTAATCCAGTCAAGTTGACTGGCTTCAACCTCTAGTATCACAAGTAATAATGACACTAATAGTAATTTGATGATTTTGAGAAAATTCATGAAAAGTGGTTAACAAAGGAGTTCAACAATTTTTCTAACATTAAGAAACTGTATAGAATAAATGACATCACACTTATTTTAGATCAGTATTTTAACGATCATATTCCTCCTACATATAAAAGAAAATTATATTAATTCTCATATATATGTCTTCAGTCCACTGATGTTAAGATACATTTTATTTTTTATTAGTGTTATTTATATGTCTTATTTGACACTATTTTAAAGAACTAACATTACAGTATTACATAGGATCCATCTGAAATACAGTCATTGGACCATCACCTCTCTGCTAAGTTACACATTTTAGTTATTTTTTGAGTTGATGAGGTAAAAAAATTAATTTATTTTTCAAAAAGAATTAGTGTTTAAATTTTTATAAGGAATATTAAAATGTTATTGACTTTCATTTTGTTTTAATTATGCATAATTTTATCACTCAATATTTTCCAAATCCTGGTGGGCATATTTATATCATCTAATGCCAATGATCAACTTTGAGAGAGGTGTAATATTTTAACTGCTGTGAAATAGGGTTCAAATATTGGCATATTTGGACTGTTTTTTCTAGTC
The DNA here is from genome assembly GCA_004027295.1 of Dolichotis patagonum. NCBI lineage: Eukaryota > Metazoa > Chordata > Mammalia > Rodentia > Caviidae > Dolichotis > Dolichotis patagonum. Next base: position 8,096 of record PVJX010036108.1, read on the forward strand.
AATAGAGGTTGACATTGTGGGACAGTTTCTCACATCCACAAGTTTTCTGAATCATTTAGATTTTTCATCTATCTAACCTTTTGATATCTTTCATGTTTTAGACATAATATTTCTCTTGATAGTTTGAATAGATCTAGAACGCTTAGCCTAATGGATGACGGGTGTGTGTGGCTTCACACGTGACACCTATAAAGTTTGTTTCCAGGATCTTGAAAACTCACAATCTGCAAGTGTTCAAGTTATTTATATAAATGTTTGTCTAATCTCCAAGGACTCTGCTACAAATACCTGTACTGATAGATTCTTTTAATAATTACACTAGATTTCTTTGTCTACATAATTAGGCAGCTAACAAGTTAGTTAAAATAAATGAATTTAACTTGTATCACCTTGTTTCATTATGTCAGTATTATCTAAACTTTCTTTATAGCATTATGAATTTACTCTACTCATATAAATAATTATCCCGAGACCATTTTACTGGATAATAGTCCATATTTTGAGATAAAGTTAACATAGAATAACAAATAATATTACATACAAAGAACATACATTAACAATGTTTAAGTACCTCAAAAGAAATATTATAATCATACCATTAGAGTCCTCTATCAGCAAAAGAATAAGGTAAATTTCAGTAAAGATTAGTAAATTACAATTAGTTGAATTTTTCTGCAGTATTTTTATATCAGTTAATTTTTTCCTTATATTTGTAAAGGCATAAAAAAGTATTTGCTAAATATTATGTTTAAAAATTTTTACTTTGATACAATGTCAAATAATGAAAAGTACACATTATACAGATATTTTTCTTTAATATTTACATAAAATATCAAGATCATAAGAGAACTTTAAGATGATTTGTTGTTCTTTTTTACTAATTTTTATTTAAAATCAAATTATGTTATATAGGAGAGACTAATGAATAGAGTTAATAATTTTTTTCTTTAATTCAGTAATGCTACTGAGTCAGCATAACTTTCTAGGCTGCTGACACAGACCTCTCTAATCACGATCCATGAATCAAACTGTTTTTTATAGATGTAGTATAGTAGACATAGCTTCAAATACACAGAAAAACTGGAGAGGTCAAGGTTAGTGGACAATTATTTGTTACGAATTCTAAAATGTTCAGAAGAAATATATGCAAAGTTAATAATGTGGGATTATATTTTGTCAATGATATTTCCCTAGAATACAGGTCTAAATCTTTTTATTACCCAGCAACCTTTTTAAAAAAAGTTATTTTATCAAATTCCCTTGACATTATACAAGAATTTAAGAAGGTATAGAACGCTTATACTGTAATATGGCCTGGGATGACTTTTACACTCCAAGTGGAAAAACTCAATTCAACCATGGTAATAAACAATACAGGTATGTTTGTGTATTTGACTTAGTATTTTGAAATACTGGTTTTATAACTTCACACACAAGGGAAGATTATTATACAATTTTGTTTGGATGCAATGAAAAAAGCATTCTGTGCTATTTTCACAAACAAAATCACTGAAAAAAAGAAAATAAACCAGTAAAGACAATGTTCCTAACAGAGCTTATTCCTCAAGAGTATTTAAATGTTAGCAAGACAAGATTTAGTGCCACATGAGAACTTCAAACAAATGTCGAGAAGCATTCAGCAGGATATTTATGGAAAATTCTATTATTTTTTTAGAATGTACAGTTTGCAACACTGTGTTACCAATGTTTACAACTTCAAAACCAAAATTATAATCTAAATTTAAAAGTCACAAATTAAATAAAACAATTTAAAAATAATATTTGGCGAACATTTTTAAGAAACAATGAGAATATAAAACTTATTTTTAAATATGTGAAATATCCATATGACAAACATAAATGTACTACTTCCATTCCTGTTAAAATTTGGCATATATATCTCCAACCAAAAATTAAATCTAAGTAGTGATTTTCTGAGTCAAATTTCTGAATTTTTATAAAACTCCACCTGATTCTTAATATGTTAAATATTTTCCTTAGTACTAGATAATTTAATGAATAAAACATCAATTTTAAAACACGTAAGTCTTAGGAATACATAGATACACTGTGCTCCTAGAATCAAGTAACAAAAATATTAAATGAATTAATATAATAGATATTTGGTGCACTCAAATGCAAAGCAGATATTTAATAACGTCACACTGGGCAATTAAATGAGAAAGACAAAGAGAAAAGTCTAGAGCATGCCTTATTATGAGCTGTTAAGGTATTCAGGAATGTGACTCATATGAGAATTGAGACCCAAAATGCAAAGATAATTCATAATGGAGAGACAAAAAGACCATGGTAGGAGTATAATTAAATCTAAAATGTGAAACACATCAGCGCTTCATTTATATAATCAAGTCAAATAAGTAGGACTTTTCTGAGTTTTTTTTATACTTTTCTGAGTTTCTGCACATTTTTGAGTTTCACAAACACATACTGTGAAATTATGAAAGGATACATAACAAATAATTCCTAATAAATATTGATAACTTCTGCAACACATTCGTTTTCTACAGTTTTATAAAAATTTGCATTTAAAGAATTTTTATAGACCTATAATAGTAAACATACACAGAACTCAGTGTACCTCATATAAATCTAACACAATCATATACCAAAGAATATAAGTTTGGGACATATTACTTTACTTTATATTGAGTAAAATAATTAGAATTTTTATTGAGCTAAAGTTTGACTAAATATGAGCAGCAGCTTGATCTGTTTTACTACCTAATGGATACTTTCTTTAGACATTATATTCCACCACATATAGCAGAGTGCAAATTTCATGCAGTATTATATAAATCATCTTGAAATACTCAAAGTGTCAAGAGTGTATATAAATGCAATCATGTAAATGTATCCTCTGCTGTGAAGTTTAATGTGAAGATATTATAAGAATAATTGAAGTCTTTCTTCTGGCCAATAAGTTAAAAATAAATTAAACACATTCAGTGAGTAATATTTTTTGAGATCAATACTAATAATGACAGAATCATTTCCATATCTTCAAACATTAATATTAATTATGTGTTGTGAACTTCAAATTCTTTTGGCCATTTTGAAATATTTCCTATGTTGTTTTACCCAAGAAATATCTTAGTTTTCTATAGAAAAACCAGAAAGAAGTCTTTCTCCCTCATTGGGTACCCCTACTGAACCTGTTACCATTCCTCCTCCCTACTGCTTTTGCTATCTTCTTGTGAGTGATATTCAGTTCTTCTTAATATTTACTTAATTGTTTTCACATATAAGAGACGTCATGTGATATTTCTATTTCTGTGCCTGGTCAGTTTACTTAACAACCTCTAGATTCATTAAAATTGCTATAAATAACTCTGAATATTGCAGATATGATTTATTATTCATCCATTTACTCACTGAAGGCCATACAGTTTCATTTAACACTTTCATCACAGGCTATCATATAATCCTTATTAAACTCAATCTTATTTAGCAGATAACAAACTAATAAATGCTGGGGAGGATGTAGAGAAACAGGAGTTCTTATACATTGTTGTGAATGCACAATTGTGTATCAACTACAGAAAATAGTGTGGAGATTCCTAAATGAAGCACAAATATAACTAAAATAAATCCAGCAATTCTACTGACACTATATATATTCAAAGAAGATGCAGTCACTCTTTCAAAAAGATACTCATACTGCTGTATTTATTGAGCACTATTGATAACTATTTCTTGTTAAGGAAAACTTCTCTATTGCTGATAAAATTTTAGAGAAATATTCTCAAATAAACAAATATTCTAGCTTTTGCCCATGGTTTTCTTTTTATTTAAAAAAGAGAAAAATCAGAAAAGAACAAAAAGCAAAAGGCATAAACAACAACAACAAACTCAAAACAATGTCAATATAGGCTTTCACAACAGAATGAAAGAAATTTAACAATGGTGGTTATATTGCATATTTTTCTTTTCTTTTTCTTTTTTCAAAGAAATAAAAGAAAATTAAAGAGAATAGAAAAGCACAAAAGGGTAGAACAATACCGAATTCAAGGCATTCAAAGGAAAAAAAAACTCTCATCATAGAATCACTACTTGATACATTACTCATTGTCGTCTCAAAAAATAGTTGCCAAAGTTAAAAATCAAAGCATAAATAGTGGATAGACACTCAAGCACTGACAGTGCAAATCCTTCTGTTCAATGTTCCAACAGAAATTCAGTAATATGGTCAACTATCTTACACACTATACATTTCATTATACTCTTTATAGCAATTCCCTTTCACTTTCACAATATCTATTATACTCTTTGGATTCCAGTATTGATCAGTTTTTGGTACTTTTTACACTAAAGAGATAATGTAATATTTACTCATGTGAGTCCCGTTCATTTCACTAATGAAGATATTTTCAAGATGGCTCCATTTACCTATAAAGGCTGCAGGATCTTCATTTTTATGGCTGAGTAGTATTCCATTATATAAATATACCACATTTTTTTCATCCACTCTGCAGTTGATGGGCATTTTGGTCATTTCCAAGATTTAGCTATCACAAATTGTGCTGCTATGAACATAGGTGCACATATATCACTGTGACCTGATGTTTTCAATTTTTCTGGGAAAATACCCAGGAGGGGAAAAGCTGGATTGAATGCAATTTTGAATCCTAGTTTTTTGAGGAATCTCCATACTGATTTCCACAGTGGTTGCACCAGTCTGCACTTCCACAAACAATGGAGGAGTGTTCCTTTTTGCCCACATCCTCGCCAACATTTGTTATCAGTTGTTTTCTTAATGGCAGGAATTCTTTAGGGGGTGAAATGAAATCTCAGTGATGTTATAATTTGCATTTCTCAAATGACAAGTGATGGTGAACATTTCTTCATGTATTTATTTTCCATTTGTGTATCTTCATCTGAGAAATGTGTGTTCAGATCTGATGCCCATTTTTGGAGAGGGTCCTTGAATTTGAGGGGCTTGGTGATTTTCAGTTCTTTATATTTTTTGGGTATAAGTTCTTTGTCTGAGGGATTGTTGGCTAAGATTCTTTCCTATTCTGTGGATTTTCTTTTCACTTTGTTGGTGATTTCTTTTGAAGTGCAAAAACTTTTTAGTAATATGAGATCTCAGTTGTTGAGTCTTTGAAGTATTTCCCATGCGGTTTGCATTTTATTCATGAATTCTCCTGCTAGCCCTATGTCTCCAATGTTTTTACCTACTTTGTCTTCCAGTAGATTTAGTGTTTCTGTTTTAATATTTAGATCCTTGACCCATTCTGACTTTAGTTTAGTGTATTGAGATAGGCATGGGTCTATTTTCAGTCTTTGGCATGTGGAAAGCCAAATTTTCCAATACCATTTATTAAAGAGGCTGTCTTTTTTCCAATGAACACGTTTAGCCCCCTTGTCAAATATAAGGTGGCTGAGTGTCTTTGTAGTAGTGTTTGAATATTCTGATCTGTTCCATTGATCCTTAGGTCTATCTCTTTTCCAGTACCATGCTGATTTTGTCACTGTAGCTTTGTAGTATAGTTTCAAATCAGGGATTGAGATGCTTCCTGTCTTGCCTTTGTTGCTCAGAGTTGTCTTTGCGATTCTAGATTTCTTCTGTTTCCAGAAGAATTTTAGGCATGTTTTTTCTGGATCTGTAAGGTATGTTGATGATATTTTGATTGGGATTGCATTGAATCTGTATAACAATTTTGGGAGTATGGCCATTTTCACAATGTTGGTTCTTCCTAATGAAGATCAGGGGATATCCTTCCATTTTCCAATATCCTCTTGAATCTCCTTTTTTAAGGTTGTATAATTTGCAACATAAAGATCTTTTACATTCTTGGTTAGGTTGATTCCTAATTATCTCATTTTTTTAGATGCTACTGTGAAAGGTGATATTTCCCTAATTTCTCTCTCAATGACTTTCTTGTTTGTGTACAGGAATGCTCTTGATTTTTTAGTGTTGACTTTGTATCCAGCTACACTGCTGAATTTGTTTATTACCTCTAGTAGTCTTTTAATGAAGTTTTGTGGGTCTTCTATGTAGAGGATCATCTCATCTGCAAATAATAATAATTTACTTCTTCTCTTCCTATTTTTATTCCTTTGTTTCTCCCTTTTGTCTGATTGCTCTGGCTAATATTTCTAGAACTATATTGAATAGGAGTGGTGATAGTGGGCACCTTGTCTTATTCCTGATTTTAGAGTGAAGGCTTTCAGTTTTTGTCCATTTAGTGTTATGTTGGCTGTTGGATTGTCATAAATGGTCTTTATGAGACTGAGGTACATACCATCTGTTCCAAGTTTCTGTAGGGTTTTTATCATGAATGAGTGTTGGACCATATCAAAAGGTTTTTTTTTGCATCTATTGAGATGATCATGTGGTTTTTGTTTTTAGTTCTGTTGATGTGGTGTATTACATTTATTAATTTGTGTATGTTAAACCATCCCTGCACTCCTAGAATAAATCCCACTTGGTCATGGTGTATAATCTTCTTGATGATTTGCTGCATTGTATTTGCCAGTATCTTTTTGAGAATCTTTGCATTAATATTCATTAGTAAGAATGGTCTTTAGTTCTTTTTGGTTGGGTCTTTCTCTGGTTTTGATATCAGGATAATACTTGCTTCCAAGAATGATTTAGGTAGGACTTCTTTTGTTTCAATTTCATTGAAGAGGTGAAGGAGTGTTGGCATTAAGTCTCCTCTAAATTTCTTATAAATTCAGCCATGAATAGATCAGGACCTTGGCTTTTCTTTGTTGGTAAGATTTTAATAACATTTTTTATTTCAGTAGCTGATACTGGGTTATTCAGTATTGTTATATCTTCTTGATTGAGCTTTGGTAGTTCATATGCTTCTAGAAATTTGTCTATTTCCTCTGTGTTTTCCACCCTATGTGGTAGAGATTTTCAAAATAGGAGTTCATGATCTTTTGAATTTCCATGGTATCTGTAGTAATTTCCCTCCTTTCAGTCCTTATTGCATGAATTTGGTTTTTTTTCTTTCTTTTTCTTGATAAGGTTGGCTAGAGATTTATCAGTTTTGTTTATCCTCTCAAAAACCCAGCTCTTTGATTCATTAATTCTTTGTATTTTTTTTTTTTTGTTTCCATTGGCATTAATTTCTGCTCTAATCTGAACAATTCTCTCTCTTCCATGAGCTTTGGGGTTGACTTGCTCTTCCTTTTCTGGAAGCTTGAGATGTAGCATTAGATTATTTAGTAGTGCTCTCTTCATTTTCTTGATGTGACTATTTATTGCTGTATATTTTCCTCTTAAGTCTGCTTTCATTGTGTCCCATAGGTTACAGTATGATGTGTCTGCATTTTCATTATATTTTAGGTATTGTTTTATTTCTCCTTTAATTTCATCTGTAACCCACTGGTTGTTCAGAAGGTTTTTATTTAATTTCCATGTATTTATGCAGGTTTTGCAGGGATTTTTTCCATTGATTTAGATTTTTAGTGCACTATGATCAGATATTATGCATGGGATAATTTCAATCACTTTGCATTTACTTAAGAATTCTTTATGAATTAATATATGGTCTATTTTAGAGAATGTCCTATATGTGGCTGAGAAGAATGCATATTCAGATGTGGTTGGGTGGAACACGCTGTAAACATCTACTAAGTCCATTCATTCACAGGTGTGATTCAGTTCAGTTTTTTCTTTGCTGACTTTTTGTCTAGTTGATCTATCTCTTAGTGACAGTGGGGTGTTAAGGTCTCCTATTACAGTTGTGTTCTTGTGTATTTGGTTTTTCACGTCCATTAGTATTTGTCTTATATAATTGGGTGCTCCTGTATTTGGTGCATATATATTCTTCCTCTTGTAGTTTTCCACTTACAAGTATATAGGGGCCTTACTTATCTCTTTTAATACTTTAGGTTTTAAGTTCACTTTGTCTGCAAACAGAATAGCTACCCCTACTTTTTTCTGGGTTCCTGTTGCATGGAATACCATTTTCCATCCTTTAGCTTTTAGTCTATAAGTTTGTTTTTGAGTCAGATGTGTTTCTTGGATACAGCATATTGTGGGGTCCTGTTTCTTCATTCATTCTGTCAACCTGCTTCTTTTGACCAGTGAATTAAGCCCATTTACCTTTATGGTTATTACTGATATGTATTAACTTGACTTTGCCATATTATGTTCCTGTGGTTGGTTTCCTGCTTTCCTCCTTTGTTTAATTTCTTGTCCAGGCTGATGGTTTCTTTCTGTTGTTGTTCTGGATATTGTGGTCATTTTTTTATCTCTTTCTAGTATGTTTTTGATACTCCTTCTAGGATTGGTTTGGTAGATATCAGTTTCTTCAGTTGTTCTTCTTCATTGAAGTATCTTATTTCTCCACTATATTTGAAAGACAGTTTTGCTGGGTACATCAGTCTGAGTTGAAAATTGTTTTCTTTTAGGACTTGAAAGACTTCACTCCAAGCTCATCTTAACCTGAAGGTTTGTGCTGAGAAGTCTGCCGTGATTCTAATAGGCCTTCCTAGATAGGTGATTTGTGTCTTTTCTTTAACAGCTGTTTGTATTCTGTTTTTATGTTGTATGTCACAAATCTTAATTATTATATGTCTGGGTGTAGATTTATGTTGGTCATGACTGTTGGCATTCTATATGCCTCACTTACTTGTATGTCAGATTTTTTCCCTATGTTTGGGAAATTTTCTGTTATTGCTTCTGTGAATAGCTTCGTTAAGTCCTTTGTATTGTCTCCTGCCTCCTCACTGATGCCTATTAGCCTTACATTGTTTCCCTTGGCATCATCTTGAAACTGTTGGATTGTCATTTTGTGCTGCTTTGGTATTTTTATAAGTTCTATCTTTTCCTGGTTGCTAACTAAGATCCTATCCTCAAGGTCTGAAATTCTCTCCTCAGCTTCATTTAAAAGATTTTGTCAGCTTTCAATAGAGTTTTTTTGTTTCTTGGATATCTCTTTGAAACTGTTTCATGGATTCTGCTTGTTTTCTACCTTGTTCATTTAAGGTTTCAATCAATTTTCCATGCTCCTGTTTTTTTTTTTTTTATCTATTTCTTTTCTGGCTATGTTGAGCAAATCCTTTACTAAGGTTGTTACTTCTGTCTTTATGTAAGCCATTACTTCTAATCTGATTTCCTCTATAGCCTCATGGATTTGTTTCTGTACTTCATTTGCTATCTTTTCAGAGATTTACAGTGTATGACTTTTAAAGTCCTTCATTTCTCTGTCATCTGTTCTTGCACCTGATGGACTAGATGTTTGAGACTGCATTTTGTTTTTTCATTTTGTCATTTTCATCTTCTGGGCCAATATCTGGTTATTTAGCCCCAATTGTCACAACTATCAGCAGTGTACCTCCTAGGGTCCTACTCTGTGGTTGCTATACACCCAATTATTGGGCATATAGTGACCAGTACCTAACAGGGTGTTCTGTCTGGCCTTGGGGCCACCCAGCCTGCCATTGAACCAGCACTGTCAATCCACCTCAGTTCAATGATTCTGTGCAGCACTGTGGTGGTGGTGATGGGGGAGTAGTGGGCAAGCACATCCAGCAGCGTGAGCTGGTGCAGAGCTCAGTGGTCTCTTCCACTTGGCGCCTTCCTCCATGCTGCTATGGTTGCATTGAAGGTGTCAGAGGGGCACGGGCCAGCTCAGCACAGCGAGCCGGGGTGGGGCTCGGCCGCTTAATCCGCATGGTTCCTTCCTCTACGCTCTGGAGGTGGAGGAGGGCAGCAG